>JAUTXW010005342.1:0-131003 GCA_030620095.1 Kuschelorhynchus macadamiae
AATCCAAATTATGTATGCCGACCATTGGTAAGCCTTTGGCCGATTATTGGATATAAAGTGGCCGACTGTTGGGCTTTTACGAAAAATATTTTATTTTGCAAAATACAATTAGTTGCCAATAGATGACTCCATTCTTCTATATTCAGGGTTGCCAACCATTGAGTATTGAATTATTATGTGAAAAAATTAGGTAGCCAACATAAAACAAAAATTTTAGTGATTTATTTTCTTAAAACAGGCTGTTAAATGGCCGACTATTGGCACATTTACCCTATATTTAAAAACAACAATTCAGATTTATTCTGATATCTAAGTTCAACAAGCACAAAACGGAGTCACAACAGTTTTCCAGCTATACCCTAGCTAATTTTACCAAATAATCAATTTATAATTTCCAAAACAATTTACTTATAATATAAAAGTAACCAATTGAATTTGCAAATAACCAATCCTGGGTTAATAATTTACCCAAATATACATTTAAATTTAACACTGTGATTTAAGCATTAAGCAATTAAGAATTAAAACTCTTAAAACTAAAACTATTGATCATAGTTATAAACAAAAAATAGAAATGTAATGGTTCTCAAAATCGGTTTAAATGAGCCGAATGTTGCTCAATTCCTTGAATTACCTCTTCACTTAATTATAGTGTTAATTAACATAAGAATGATTCTCAACACTCCAATAATATTTCAAAAAAATAGCAAAATTTTACGAAAAGTTTCAGATATTTTTAACAATTTTATCAAAAGGATATCGGGTGAGTGCGCCAGTAAGCCGGCCACCACCAAAAGTCGGTCACAAATTATTTAATTTCATTATAATTTGAACTTCCCGTAAATTTTTTACAGCTTTCTGTATTGGCGGCAATCTGTCATATTTTTAAAAGGTGATTAACAATACTTCTTTCCCCAATTGTCAAATCTTCTTTAGTAATTCCCGCGTAAAAATGGCGTGTCAAACAGTGATTGCTTTGTGTTAGGTTTCCAGTTGTTAGAAACATCTAGAACACAAACTTTGAAGGTGAGTTAAAATTTATTTATAAGTGATTTGTGCGTTTTAGCTTTAAATGTTAGTTGAAAATACTTTAAAATATCATATAATTTTCGAAGAATCGTTAAATTATAAATTTTTAGGTTAAAAATATCATGGCCGGTTACTGGCATATGGAAGTTGTGCTTTATCCAGTGGTCGGCCACTGCGGCCGACTACTGGGACATTTAGTTCAAAATTACCTGATTATTTGCGCCAGTAGACGGCCGTATGTACAGTCGATCAGAAAGAAGTTATGATATATTAAAATTACCGGCCGACTACTGGATCATGATTTAAGAACCATTAAAGGCCAGTGGTCGGCCTTTAAGATTTTTCGTGTCTCTCAGCACCGTTTTTGGACTAAAAATTTGTATTTCTTTGATTCAGATAATGCCAAACCAGAAAAAACGAAAGTTTCATCAATACTCTGAAAATGATATGCAAAACGCTCTTGAAGCAGTCAAAAATGGTACTAAAATAAGGCAAGCATGCCGAAATTACGGCATACCTCGTGCAACCTCACAGGACCGGCTTCAGGGACGAGTTGCCATTAAAGCAAGACAAATGGGTCCGGATCCCTATTTAAGTTTGAACAATGAAAAAAGAATTGTTGATTGGCTAATACAGTTAGCCAAATGTGGTTTTCCAATCAAGAAACACGAATTACTGTCCACAGTGCAAAAGATTGTACTTGATGAAAATATTAAAACTCCGTTCAAAAATGGCAGACCGGGTCAAAAGTGGTATTCGTCTTTTATGCGTAGACATCCTATGCTTTCAGTACGCACACCTGAATCAATAGATAAGTCGCGAGCCAAACTGACAGAAGAATTTATTGAATCCTGGTTTAGGGAACTTGAGGCATTTTTAGAGAGCATTGGCGCTAGTGACATTCTTAAATGCCCATCAAGAATGTTTAATGCCGACGAAAGCGGTTTTAGCCTGTGTCCTAAATCAGGAAAGGTGATAGGTTCCAGAGGATACAAAAACTTGTTGGAAATTAAAAAGGGAATGGAAAAAGAGAACATTACTGTTCTTATAACATTTTCGGCGGATGGAAAGTTGTGCCCACCGTGCATTGTGTACCCTTACGTCAGACCGCCAAAAGCTATTGCTGAGAGTATGCCTTTAAATTGGATATTAGGGAAGTCAGACAGCGGGTGGATGAGGTCGGATGTTTTCTATGAGTATGTAGCGAATGGCCTAAACAAGTGGATTTTGAGCAACAATATTGAAAAACCTGTCTTATTTTTTGTTGATGGACACCGTTGGCACATGTCAATTGACCTAAGTCAGTTTTGCCACGACAATGGTATAATCCTATACGCATTACCGCCCAACGCGACTCACGTTATGCAGCCTGCTGATGTAGCTGTCTTCAAACCTTTGAAAGTATATTGGCAACAAGCAGTAAGAACTTGGCAGAATGAAAATCTTGAAAAAACTCTTACAAAAGTGGACTTTGCGCCAGTTTTCAAAGAGGCCCTATTTAATCCCAAAATTCCAGAACATATAACGAAAGGGTTTAAACGATGTGGATTATTCCCCTACGACCCCCAGGCAGTAGATTATTCTAAATGCGTGCAAAATGCCCTGGAAGAAAACTATCAAATGGAAGTTCAGACAAAAGAGCAGGAGGAAGAATTGTCATTTTCGGACTTTCAGAGTACTCGCAAAGTTTTGAATAGCTTAAAGTTAAATCTCGTAGAAAAAGTTGGTGAAGTGGATTGGATTTTAAAAGAGCTCCAAACATTTGAGGAAAACAAGTTTGGTGTCCAAGAAGTAACTGTTGTTGGCGAAGACTTAAATGACATACCAGAAATTACTACCATTTGTGAATATAAAGTCGACACTGATGGATCGCTCTCTTTAATAAACATAAAGGAAAGTAAACCTATAATGGAAGAAAATCCAGATGTAGATGAGATCAAGGTTAAAATTTTGAGAGTTGATACTATACATCCCAGCAAAAAAAATACAACGGAAGATGACCCTAGACTTTCCAGCAGAGAAAATATTGAAGACAACCTAAGTGACACTATACATTCCAGCACAGAAAATATTCAAGACAACCTAGGTGACACTAAACAGTCCAGCACAGAAAATATTAAAGGCAACCTAGGTGGCACTATACAGGGTGTCCCATTTTCGTAGGTTTTACGGGGTTTCCAGCTTATGAGTAGAGATAGAGAGATGCGGTTTTCGCGACACCGTGCTACTTTTCGATGAAACTAAAGAGGCCGCAAACAGATTTGCCCTAACCATTTTAGTTTCCGTGCTACAGGGTGATTTTGAAAATTTGTCATTTTCGGACACCCCCTGTAACTCAGCTATCGTAAAATATATTTAAAATGTTTCAACTGGTATTTATAGATTTTTTCACGTAGAATTCAGTGGCGTACTCAGATTTTTGCTGAGAGTCATAGTTTTTGACATATTGGCATAACCTACTATTTTTTAAATGGGACACCCTATATATTATTTTTTCATCTTATTCTTCGTGTCGAGAGCTTTTCAAAAACATACCATAAGTCATATTTATTTTCATAAATAACATGAAAAAATGCATTTTTCTTTAAACGGATTTATGGCATAGCAGATCAATCGAAATAAGAGAAGGTGGCTGTGGAGCCATGGAAAAAGTTAACAAATATTTATTAACGAAATAACAAAGTAACAGCATCAGAAAAAATTAGGAAGTAGGTAAAAGGTAATAATTATAATTTCATTAAAACTACAAATATTGTTCAAATTGTAGACCATTATGTCGTCGCTGTTATTACGTAGGGGCCTATCTCGATATTTGGCGAAAATGAGTTATACCCATATTTAGGCATAAGCAGGCCTTATTTATGTTATGACAAACTGTCCTATCTCAATATTACACGGTTTATATTTTATGGAAGTATACAAATCTGGCCTAACTTAGATTATCCACTAAAATATTTTTACGTAAAGGCCAAAGTTGACATTGGCCCCTATGTCGTATATTTTATCCGTGTTTTGCTGGGCGAATCTTAATATAGGCCTTTACGTTATAATATTTGTGGACGAAATGTATAGTAATATTATCACATAGGCCCACTAAATTATTAATTATTATTATTTTATTTAAAAAAGACATTCGAAATTAGTAAAATAACAAAAATATAAACGATATTTGGAGTTTTTTATGCTAAAAACATACAAATTTTTTTATTTTTACACCTGCTTTTTTCAATTTTAGGCTTATGTAGAATTATATGAAGTAGCAAAATAAAACTATAAATTAAATTTTGCAACTCTGCAATTGTGCCTCTTGCAGGGTACACAAAAACGCGGCACGCATTTGCGACTGATTAGTTGATTTTGAGGTAACGTGGTTAAAGGGTGTGTTAAACTTGTCTAGACAAGTCGGCAAGTGAATTGATATTAATAGCCTTACCTACAAAATTCCGCGATTTTAGTTATCTTCTTTTAAAATGGATGTTCTTGTGGAGTGGGACGATAAAACTGTTAACTGTGTGGATACCGGCAGCCTAAAAACTGTCCAGAAAAATAAGAAATTCAAAATAGGCACACAAGTAAAAATGTTTTTTGAGAACAAATGGTACTATGGGAAAATTGTTGCGGTTGAAAAGCTAACAGCCAACGAATATTCTTCTGATTCATCGGATAACGAGCCTCTGTCTAAAAAAATTCAAGTTCGTCATAAATCGAGCAAAAATTGTGACATTGCTCATTCAAGCTTTTCTTCTAGTGATGATGTGCCTCTGAGTAAGTTAACAATTCTAAATAACTATGTTGCTGATAGCCAAATTAGTAGTCCAAAAAAGATGGCGGAATCAAGCAGTGCATTATCCGCTGACGAGGGGACTATTCAAGCAAGTTCGGACGTAACCGAACCCTATGATGATGTAAGTGACCAAGAGGATCCAACATACAGACAAACGTGTGAAGTAACAAACTGCAAAGCAGAAGTTTTTAGCTCATGCTTTCGATGTTCCATACTAATTTGTTGGGAACACTTTGAAGTGGACGAACCGAATTGTGATACCCATGGTTCGAAGATAGAAAGTGACGACGAAATTGTTAGTTCAAAAAAATCGAAACCAGTTAAAAAATTATTGCAAAGTGACAAGAAAAATCCTGAAAATTTTTTAGTTGAAGGAGCACCAAAAGAGCATCGTGAAGAAAAGATACCTAGGGTAAATAAGAAGAAAGTGGCAAAAACCTTGCGGAATAGCGGCAGAGAATATTGTTCTGTGAACACTAAAAACATAGTTTCAGCTCGTACTTTAGGACCGGTGTGTAATAAAGCGTGGTGCAGGAAAGGTGGGCGAAAATGTGCAGAATTTAGTGAAGAACATAGACAAAAAATATTTTCAGACTTTAATGGATTGGGCAATATAAAACTGCAACGAGAGTTCATTGTGCGTTTTGTAGAACAAAAAGTCAAAAAAAGTAGTACAAAACCTGGTGGGGAATCGCGTCGGGTCTACACTAACTTCTTTTATCTTTCTTTAGAGGGCACAAGAGTTCAAGTGTGTCGTAAAATGTTTGTTAATACGCTGGGTATTAGCGATAAGGTAATGCGTACCTCACTTCAGAAACTGCAAGAGTCCGGTGTTTTGGAGGAAGAAAAACGCGGTGGTCGTAATGGAGCAGTGGCCGAGAATGATAAAGTTTTAAGGGACCAAATTCTTAATCACATAAATAGGTTCCCTCGGGTGGAATCCCATTACTGTCGGCAAAGTAGTTCCAGAGAGTACCTTAATGGAGATTTGTCAATTAGTAGAATGTATCAAATGTTTCTAAGTGAATTAAAACCGAATGCAAAAAAAACATGTCTTTCTCTATATCGATTGGTTTTTCGGAGTATGAATCTGTCATTCCATAAGCCTAAGAAGGACCAGTGTGGGTTGTGTAGAATTCAAAATGACGGTACAGAAGAGGAAAAACTAAAAATTAGAGATGCGTATGAAAAACACATTTTAGAGAAGACTGCTGTAAGGGAAATAAAAGAAAAGATTAAGAATAGTGCCCAAAATGATCCAACAATTTATAGTGGCTGTTTTGATCTTCAGCAGGTAATAAATTTACCTATCTCAAATGATGGAGCAGTCTTTTATAAGAGAAGATTAAGCGTCTTTAATTTAACCGTGTACGATCTTGGTAGTCGAGACTGCTTTTGTTTTACCTGGCATGAATGTGCAAGTGGTCGTGGAGCCTCCGAAATTGCCACTGCTGTTTTCAAAACCTTAAAAAAGTACGATCAAGAAAAGAAAATTCACTCCGCCCACCTATTCGCTGATGGGTGCGGTGGGCAGAATAAAAATTCAATTATGGCAGCTGCTCTTTTGTACACTGTTTTAAACTGCGAGAATTTAAAAGAAATCAGCCTACGTTTTTTTTCTCCCAATCACGGACAAAGTGAAGGGGACTCCGCACATAGTGCCATTAGTTACGCAATCAAAAAGGCTGGTGATTTATTTACTCCGAGTCAACTTGTACCCGTATTTCGTCTAGCCAGACAAAAAAAGCCTTATCAAGTTTATACTTTAAATTTCGATGATTTTTTCAATTTTAAAAAATTAAGCGAAGATTATAGATTCAAGTCAATAAGAACTGACGACGAAGGCAAGGATTTTAAGTGGACCGACATTTTTGAGTTTTCAGTAAAAAAAGATAGTCCGAACAAGTTGTTTTTCAAAACCAGTCATCTGGAAACTCAATATCGAGCTATCACCATAAAACGAAAAAGTGGTAGTACTATAGCTCTTTTAAAGTTGAACAAAGAACCCAGGCCAATTTCTTTGCAAAAATACAATGACCTAATGACACTTTGTAGTGGTAACAAGCCTGTCATTAGATCTCCCGAAGATGTGTTGTTTTACAGTTCTTTGCCGCACACACAAACTTAGTATCTAGTGACTTTTTAGTGAGTTTTTTTGAGGAGAATTTCTTTTTTGTTAAAAATTTAAGTTTTAGTTAAAGTGGTATGTAAACTGTTATTATTTGGTGAAACACAACGTAATAACTGGGTATATAGACTTGAAGACACATTTTGCTTTTATTTTGTTTATAATAATGTTTTGCAACATTTTTTTGTAAAAATAAATATATTAAAAGTAAATAAATCGTCTACCGTTTCATTAAAAAACATTGATAATAGAGGGGCCTATTTGGTTTTATGTACAAAATCGAACTGTTATCGTTTTTACAAAAGGGCCTATCTCATTTAATATTTTATTAAAATTAAACATATATAATTTGAAAAAAAAATAGTATGCCTGATCATTCTACATTGATTTATCTACGTTTTTCTGAAAAAATAATTTTAAATAAGACGAAAGTGTCAATGATACAACCAAAATTATCAACACAAATTTCTTTAAACCGCTCTCCTGAAAAGTTGTAAAAATCGAGATAGGCCCCTTCGTAATAACAGCGACGATGTGTCCTACAAGTGTGACAAACTTTAAAAATTCTTTTTAATGCATTTTCTATTGTAAATGACTGTCTTTGTAACTCTGCAAAAGCGTTTTCGGTGGCCATTCTTAGTTGTTCTAAGTTTTCGTATCGCCTTACATAAACCTTGTTTTCTAAATAACCCCACAAAAAGAAATCTAAAACTGAGAGGTCAGGGGATCGTGGTGGCCATCGAACAGGTCCGTGTGTTCCTATCCATCTTCCAGGAAACTGGTCGTTAAGCCAGTTTTGACTTATTCTGGCAGTGTGGGCTGGAGCTCCGTCTTGCTGGAAATAAATCCTATTTAGTTGAGCCAAGGGAACATCATCCAAAATTCCTAATGCGTCTTCTAGGATTCGCACGTAACCAATCGAATTCAGATTTCCTTCATATATTTGGTAAACTATTTTTCGGTTGAAAATAAAACAGGAGACATTGAATCCAAATCTGCCCTGACGCTCCCTAGGAAAAATAACATGGTTGTTTTCTTGACTCCAAAATCGCGTGTTGTGTCTATTTAAAATCCCTGAACTAGTAAAATGTGCCTCGTCTGACCAAATAATCTTTTTTTCAAAATCGATATCTTCTGCCTTCATATTTATAAACCAATTGCAGAACTCCAATCTGCGCTCTGCATCATCAGGATGCAGATGATGCACAAGTTTGTATTTATAGGGTTTGAATTTGTGCTTTTTCAAAATTTTCTGCACTTTGGTTTTCGGTACACCCGCCTCTTCGTCTATTTTCCTGCAAGATGTTTCAGGAGCTGTCTGAACGAGGGCTAAAACGTTGACCTCAGATTCTTCGTTGTCTTTATTGTAAGTTCGCGATCGAGGCTGGTTAAAAGATCCATATTGGCAAAGATTATTTTTAATTTTTTGAAAAATTCTTTTTTCTGGTTGTCTTCTCTCGGGATATCTAAGATAAAATAAAGCGAACCAATAAAGTCAAAATGCAGGAAGATAAAAAAGAACTAACCTGTTCAGATAAAGCTCTGCCGCCTGATCTGCATCTTCATTAGACAATATAAAACACGCGTTCATATCATATTTCTCAAAATATTCAAATTTTTGATTCTGAGCCATATTAAAAACAATAATTACAATAGACGTCAAGAAAAATTTAAACGCAATAATGCCAAAAATGACAGCAGTAATGGCTGCCTGATCATATTTTTGTTGGCGTTGCCATGGCTACCATAGCCACCTTCTCTTATTTCGATTGATCTGCTATGCCATAAATCCGTTTAAAGAAAAATGCATTTTTTCATGTTATTTATGAAAATAAATATGACTTATGGTATGTTTTTGAAAAGCTCTCGACACGAAGAATAAGATGAAAAAATAATATATAGGGTGTCCCATTTAAAAAATAGTAGGTTATGCCAATATGTCAAAAACTATGACTCTCAGCAAAAATCTGAGTACGCCACTGAATTCTACGTGAAAAAATCTATAAATACCAGTTGAAACATTTTAAATATATTTTACGATAGCTGAGTTACAGGGGGTGTCCGAAAATGACAAATTTTCAAAATCACCCTGTAGCACGGAAACTAAAATGGTTAGGGCAAATCTGTTTGCGGCCTCTTTAGTTTCATCGAAAAGTAACACGGAGTCGCGAAAACCGCATCTCTCTATCTCTACTCATAAGCTGGAAACCCCGTAAAACCTACGAAAATGGGACACCCTGTACATTCCAGCACAGAAAATATTCAAAACAACCTAGAAGATAGTTTTCATTCCAGCACAGACAATACTCTAAAGGCAATCTAGGAATTCAAAATAAAACAGAATTTGAAGTGCTTAAGCAGGATACAAACGACGTTATTACAGAACTAGACAAAGACATGAAAGATGCTAATTCAAAGAATGGACAATTGACAGACGACAAGATCTTACCCGTTAAGATTGATTATTTTAAGGAACATCTAAAATACCCTAAACCCCTGCCCAAGTCTAAAAGGGCCACATCAGGACCTTCAACAAGTGCCATATCAGCAGAGGCATGGCGGAATTATTATATTGAGAAGGAGAATGAAAAGGAGAAAATAGAACTTGCAAAGAAAAGAAGAAGAGAGCTTTCTGAAAAAAGGAAGAATGAAAAAACTTTGAAAAACAAGAAAAAACAAAAAACCAAAGAAAAAGCTGAATCGTCTGCAGAACTTGTTAGAAAAAAGCAAAAGTGCGGTTTTTGTGATGACGAATTGGACAGTGATGCGGAAGAAGAGGGAGAGAAAAATATTGGGTGTGATCAATGTCCAAGGTGGTTTCACCTTAACTGTACTCAGTTATCAGGTCAGGCATATGACGATGTAAAAGAGCAAGATTTTTACTGCTTTATTTGCTGTGATGATTCAGAACTATAGTATTTTTTAGTACTTATATCTAATATATTTATTTATGTACCTGATGCGTGCCAAATGTTGTCATTTGAAAAAAATATGTACCTATGTATTTTAAGTTTAATGTTTTATTTGTTGTGATGATTCTCAACTAGATGTATGTAGTATTTTAAGTAGCTATATTTACTTGTTTATGTTTTCGTAAGTAACGTTGTCAGCAGTTCAAAAAACATAACTATTTAATTTTTTTTTGCTGTAATGATTTTGAACTAGAACTTTTTAGCTTAACATGTTTATATTTGCTTAAATAGGTACCTAATATCAAGAGTCCGTTTTAAAAAAACGTTGATAAAGAATATTTTTTTTTATTTTCTATTGCATGTTTTAAGTACTTTTATTTTACTTTTAGGTAAAACAAAGATGTGTTCAATTTTTTTTGCTATAATGGTTCTCTGCTAAATAATATAGCAAAATTTTTTTGAAGAAAATATTTTTTTTAATATTTTTAAGTATACTTTTATTTTACTTTCAGTTAAAAAAAACATGTTTTTTGCTGTAATGATTATGAGCTAGGTATACTATTTTAAATAGCTAACTACTTGCGTTTTTATATTACTTTTATGATATTTTCAGTTAAAAAAATCATTTATTTAATTTTTTTTTTGCTGTAATGATTTTCAGCTGCCTAAATATAGTTTTTTAGTACACTATTTACATCTACAATCAAAACAATGCTTAGATACGGGCCTGGTACAAATTTGCTCAATTTACTACGGCCGACAACTGGTGTAGCAATGGCCGACTATGGGAACATAGGCGGCCGACTACTAGAAAAATGTTACTTTTAAAAAAAAATAAAAAGAGAAAACATGTTTAACTTAAAGGTTTCTCTGTCATATTCATTCAACTAAGAATTAAATAAGCTTCACGATGACTAGGATAAAAAATATTCTAAATTAAAACTCTTTGACGATATTCATTGTGTAAGTCGAAGTTGGTCCAAAAAGGCCGACTACTGGCGCATTTACCCTCATTAGTCAAAATAATAATTTTACTACACTACACCGTGGATTCTCGCATCATAATTTTGGTCATAACTGATTTAAAATAAACTATTTATAATATCCTTCCAGTAAGCATTTTTCTAAAGCAAACAATCTAGTAGGCCTAGAAAAATAAATGCATAAACAAAAGTTGCACTGTATGCTGTCAGTCAGAAGTTTGATGTCAAGGTGTTTGAAACTTGAATAAAATGTATTTTTAAAAGATTTTTTTATCTGATTTTGAATTGTTTTGTAGAAAGTAGTTACAGTGCCTACAGTTTGTTAATTATACGGATTAATTAGAGAAAGGTAAGTAAAATTTAAAAACGTTTTTTTTTGTTAAAATTAATTTGGTATGTGGCCGCAGAGCTTATTTACTGCTTACATGCGCAAGATGTATTATTATTTTTTTAAAAAACACTTTCTTACATTGAAATATTGCTTTCTGTCGTTCTCCGTTTTTCCAGTTTATTCGGTTTTAGATACAGTAGTGTCTGTAGAAAAAAAATATTTTAAAAACTTTTGCCCCAATTCGCCTCCAGGCAAAATTTTTAATTTTTTGATGTATGTTGTATTTAAAAAAAAATAATAAAAATAACATTATGGATTTTTTACTTATACCTATACTAGAAACGAAAGTTTCTTGTTTTATTGAGAAGGTACGATGCAAACCAAAGTCTATTAGGTGAAGTTTTCCTAGGGTTAAGCATTTTTAGATATACAGGATGTTTGCAAATTAAAGAGAGATGTTTTGAAAACTGCAAAACTCTTGTTTGAATAAAATCTGGATTAAAACTGTTCATGAGACTAGAAATAGATACCTTAATGAGAAAAATAAATATAAAAAAATCTTACATTTTTCATTTGCTAATTGAATTCTTCTATTACAGAGTAATCCAGAGCAAGTGAAAACATGAATCTTAAAAGAATAGATGTGTTTAATTTCTGGATTGATAAAAACGGTAATCGTAAAGATAAAAATCTGCAAGTATGCCGCGAGATCTTAAATATAATGAATATCAAAAGCCCCAAGTTTGAATAGTCTACAAAAAGAAAAATTAATGAAATTTGCGACCAGCTATCCAAAAGGTGGAAAAAAGTAATCGTACGAAGAGTAGGTTTTTAAAACAAAACGCTAAATGGATAAATAGTACTGTTCTTTTATTCCCGCCAATGGATAACATACAAACGCCAACAAACTTGCTGGGAAGACCCGAAAAGTCATTTTCCTCGAGTAGTGAAAGAACTAGAAGAAGAAAAATTAAGGAATTAGCAACAAGTTGCGAGCAAAATCAGTTAATTGGGGCAACAAAGCTAAGTTTAAAAAAAGACGGAAAAAGAGATGAAGTCAAACTGCTTAAAGAGAGTCTCGAAACCTCTCCTACTAGAGCCTCAAAAATAATAAGCAATTGGAATATACAGAAATCAAAGCCAATTATACCATACACAAGTGAAGAAGCAGTTAGCTTGATTATTGAGACTAAGTTATCAAAAAGTGACTATTTAACCATCAGAAGAGAAGGAAAAGAAAGAAACTTTGATGTTTATCCTTCATACAAAAAAATTTTGCAGGCAAAATTATGCTGTTATCCATCTCTTGATAACATTTTGGTAACAGAGTTATCTGCAAAAATTAAGTTACAAGGGCTTTTGGACCATACTGTTTCCCGAATTATTTTATCTCAATCAGAAGTTTTCGAAAATACATCTGGACCTCTTGACTTAATTTTAATCACAAAATGGGGGTGTGACGGTAGCACAGGTCACAGTGAATACAAGCAGTTTATTGAAACTAAAAATGCTTCAGATTCAAATATTTTTTTAACTTTATTTGTACCTTTGCAATTATTTTCTTACTCAAAAATCGATCAGACTCAAAAAATAATTTATTGGCAGAACCCTAGACCATCGTCAACGAGGTATTGTAGGCCACTTCACTTTTATTTTCAGAAAGAAACTACTGCTTTCACATTACAAGAAGCAGCCTCTGTAAAAAAAGAAATTGATGAACTATAACCTACAGAGATGAATCATAACGGTCAATTTTTATCTATCAAACACCAAATGAAAATGACGATGATTGACGGGAAGATCTGTAGTGTTATGACAGAGACATCTTCAAGCCAAGCCTGTAACATCTGTGAAGCAACACCTAAAATAATGAACAATATACAAAATGTAAAAACTAGACCAATTAACAACGAGGCCTTTGATTATGGATTATCGACTCTCCATGCGTGGATACGCTTCATGGAATATTTTTTACATCTGGCTTACAGACTAGATATCAAAAAATGGCAGGCTAGATCGCAAGAGGAAAAGAACAGTGTAAAAGAAAGAAAGAAAAATACTCAGCTTAAATTTAGAACCGAAATGGGTTTGATTATCGATAAAGTAAAAGCAGGTGGAAGTGGAACAAGTAATGATGGCAATACCAGTAGAAGATTTTTTGCTGATCCATTAGTTACCTCCAAGATATTAGAACTAGACGAAGAATGCATCAGACGTTGCTCTTGTATATTACAAGTCATGTCATCAGGTTTTGCGATAAACGAAAGTAAATTTCAGGAATATGCAGAAGAAACTGCTAATTTGCTGGTAAATAAAGAAGCGCAGGAATCACGTAACAAAGATCTTAAGCACTACAGAGAGCATTTTTCCAGAAAAACGTCCAGAATTGATACCAACCAAGATCTCTTAAACAGATTCCTTATCTCTTCTGATCCATTTATATCTGGATTAAGAAGTTTCCCAAGAAAAATAAACATATTTTTTTTTCTGAAGCTTTGCATCTGCTTAAGGACGATAGTTCATCATTGGCACATAGTGAATCATGCGATTCCGAAGAGGAATAGTATTGTTAATAATTATCTTACTTACTTAATAAGTTCAACTAAATTTTTTTTGTTAATCATCATTTTACTTGCTTAATAGAGCTTAACTAATTTTTGTGGCCTATTTTTTACTGTAAAAAATTTAAATCAAACAAAAGAATATTTTGGCATTACAATCGGGGAGGGGGGGGGGGGTGTCATTTAGTTAATTTTCTATGGTCCTACCCTTTTTTGCAAATTCTTAGGCCACACACATGTTTTAACGCTCATTCCTAAAATACTCATACATGCAAATTAGAAATAAGCCTTCCAGTCTTTTCCTCCACCCTGTATAATTTTTTGATGGTGTTTCTTTTCACACCAAATAGCGTTTGTGTCTTATACTAGTGCATTTTATCACATTCTAAAGTTTATTTTGAACAAACAATATTTTTTATCTTTTTGATCAAAATTGTTATTCCAGAGCCCACTGTGCACTACATCAAAATAATCATCTTTTATGCTGCCATTTCCTGGAGAAATCAAAGGCGTCTGGACTTGCATCAAATAGCAGCGGCGCCAAGCCAGTGGAAGTGTCCCAACACAAAACGTCTAGAACAGCATACACCACACGGCAAAAGGAAAACTATTCCAGCTTCTCTTAAACATCAAAAATCTTCTCCGGAGTTTTCAGCCAACCAAAGAAAAATCCGTAGACTCGTCAGTCTTTTCTAATTATAGGTTAAAATTTTCTTATTGTTTCGAAAATTATATACTCGCTCCAATTTTTAAAACATGTTAAAAAAGTAAAAGCAAGTAAATTTAATATAGATAAGATTAAAAGATGTAGTGAATAAAAAAGGATTTAGTAGCTAAAATAAAAAAAAAAAGTCTGAAACAAAGAAAAATTCACATTTCAGCATGACCTGCACAAAATGGCGTCGAGTGAAGAATTTTTACCTGTTGAACTGGCTTTTCTTTCTGCTAGTCTACTGCTTTTGCTTCTACATAACGAAGATAAAATTAGATTTTAATTTTGTGAAAACTAATCCGACATTTAGCGTGAAACCAAATGGCACAATTCACAAAAACTATCTAATTAAACATGGCAGCCAAATTTGCCCTTCTGCGAAGTTTCAAGGAAAGAGAGTGAACATTTCCAACCGGCGAAATAAATAACCTTCTAGATTAACAAAAAATGAAGTGACCCATCAACTCTCTCACTCTTTTAACTGCACTTTCCGGTGTCGAAGGCACAAATCTCAACAAAATACCTGTTCAAATCTACTCGAACCAGTATAGTAGTCAATAAATTTAATTACTATGAAAATTGAAATAAGCATAGCCGTAGTTAAGCTTCAAGTGAACTAAGGAATATGTAGATAAATTGATTTCTATTTAAGTTAAAATATTGAAATTTACAAATACGTTGTTACAACATGAAAAGGTTGTTACACTGTCGGTGTCAAAAATTACTGTTGTAAACATTATATAATAAAGCTTCTGGCGATCCACAGATCTGGTAGAGTGGCATATAATAAAAATAATTGAGAAAAACGTTCTCAAACTGAAGAAAATCAATTGCAAATGTACTTTTAGCAATAACCGAAAATCCGCATGTTTGATGTCGGACGAAGAATAGTTCAGCAAAGACTTAATGCTACTAAAATGCACCCATACCGTAATCAATTACTCCAAGAACTGTTTCGCGAAGACTGTCAGAGAAGACTGAACTTTTGTCTGTGGGCTCAAAACAAAATACGAGAAATAAATTTTCCTCATTTGGTGCTCTTTGAAGACGAAGCTACGTTTCATAAGAATCCGGGTGTTAACAGACAATCACAACAACAGAAAATCCACATTCGGTAAGATATACTTACCAAATTAGATGGTCATTTAATGTTTGGGGTGATATTTTAGGTAACGACGTAATTGGGCCATATTTTTTTGAGCACAAGGTAACAGGGTACGTTTACTTAAGATCAGAACAGATTTTTTTGAGGTCCACTACTGGGCCGTAGACTCCATACTTGGTGCTAGACAAGGCCGAAAATCGCAACTTAATAATTTAGTTCGTTTTAAAAATATAAACAATTGAATTTTGTATGTCCAGCTGTTCAGTAAAGTACTCTTCCAAATAAACTTGCCATTCCAGTAAATATTTTTTATCGCATTTTTTAACAGTACGTAACGAAATATGTAAAAAAGCGTGTAAATTCGGATAATGTCGAGTGTTTTTTAATTCATGGGTTAAGAGAAAACACACTGATCAATTTCTGTGCGACATCTCGTATGTTTACTTATACTTTTTCAAGCACATAATAGCAGATGTTACTACTTATTGATATACAAGATATTAAAGATAAAATATTTCTTTATTTATTTACTTCACTCAATGCCTAAAAGTCTGATTAGTCAAACATAAAAATAGAACAGATAACAAAAGGAAATTTTATAACAATCAAAATAAGATCGGACTAAGTGACATAGAACATTATTATTGTAAAATTGAAATATGTAGTATTTAATGTTATAGTAACTCTTCTCAAGAAGATAACAGTAATAAGATGTAATTATGTAACATGTTGAGTTCGATTTATTTTAATAGGTCTTCGCAAGACGAAGACCAAGACAAGACTTGCCTAGTCTAAGACCAAGGCAAGACTTAGTTCAGTCCTCTTGAAGTCTTGGTCGTGATCTTAAAAAAATTTCTTATAATCGTTCTCATTTATATATATATATATATATATATATATATATATATATATATATATATACAGGGTGGTGCAACCAAGATGGGGTGGACGATTGTGGGCAAACGGAGAGGAATTTGAAAAAACATTTTTGGTATATGATTGATAGTCAAGAACGCTGTGTTTTAAAATTATACCCATTATACAGGGTGGTCTGAAAAGTTCGTGGTGAACCAAACTTGTGTTTTTTTAAATGGGACACCCGGTATATTATTATTTTAGTTGATTCTCCTATTCGTTACGATCATTTTGATATGAGGTTTGTTGGGTCTAAAATTTATACCAAGGGAATGGGACGAGGTTAAAGTGGAAAAAAGGGTTATACTCCGGCCATTTTTTGAAAACAATTGAAGCAGGTATGGAAAAACCAAATATTCTATAAAATGTATTGTATCTAGGATTACAATAATCGCTTGTAAGTCGTTCAAAATTATTCACTGTTATACAGGGTGGTCAAGTTTTGCAAATTTACCTTGGATTGAATTTTTTTAAATGGAACACCCCATATATTTTACTGTCATATTAAAGATAACATCGCCAGCTTTCATCGGATTGGAACCGTGCACCAACTCCGCGGTAATTCCCCGACGAGCGTTTTTAATTTCGGTGATTTACAGCGACAAATATTTGGCTATAGATTTATGTATTTCGTTTTTTTATAAGATAAATTAGATAAGTATTAGAGATAGAGATTAGAGTTTTTTTATATATAATAATGAGTGATTCAGATAGTGACAGTGACAGTGGAGGCGAAGGAACAAGCAGAAATATTAGAAAAAAAAGGAAATATGAACAACATTTTAAAGAAGAATGGCAGAATATTGCAGAGTTTAAAGGGTGGTTGACAAAAAGTTCCAAAGGCAAAAGTTTCGCTAAATGTATCGCATGCAGTAAAGATATTAATATAGGAAGCGGTAAAGATGCCCTAATGAAGCACAGAAATGGAAAAGCGCATTTAAAAAAATGCGTTTCTATTCAGCCAAATATACAACCAAAGATAACATCTTTTACAGGCGTAAAACATAAATTGGAAAATCGAGTATATAGTAACTGTTTTTTTTTACAAAATTTTTGCTTTTTGCTGAAAATTTATATTTTTTAGGAGAAATACGACTAAGTGCATTCATTGCTGAACATCATTTGCCATTCGCAGTAATGGACCACTTAGTAAAAGTAGTAGCCAAAGTCTGTGATGACTCAGAAATTGCAAAAGGGTTGGCTTGTGGAAGAACAAAGTCGACAGCAATCGTCAAGAATGTTCTGGGGTACAACAGTTTCCAGGAACTTCGCGTCCATCTTAAGGAAAATAAGTTCTCCTTAATTGCTGACGAATCTACCGATATAAGCAATAAGAAGCATCTATGTTTAGTGGTAAGGCGTGTGGTAGATTTTAATATAAGAGACGATTTTCTTGCACTGATTGAACTTTCAGCAGCTGACGCTAATACCATTTATACCCGTATTGTTAATTTTTTTAATGAGCACAATATACAATATAAAACTAATTTGATTGGGTTTGCATCTGACGGCGCAAATGTAATGATGGGCGAACATAATTCATTAAAATCTATGTTAAAAAAAGATATCCCTAATTTATATACAATTAAATGTATATGTCATTCATTCCATTTGTGCGCGGCATATGCCTGCCAGAAACTTCCGAGGTTTGTTGAGGACTTGACCCGAGATATTTACAATTATTTTGGGTCAAGTCCAAAACGAACATCTGAACTTTCACAATTTCAGATTTTTTCTGTGACGTCAAAATCCATAAAATATTACATCCAGCACAAACACGCTGGTTATCGGTACATTCTGTTGTTGTTAGGATTTTAGAACAGTATGGCGCCTTACAATTATATTTCACTGATGCTGTATCTAATAATGATCTACTTGCAGCTGAAAACATTTTAGTTAAACTGAACGATCCCACTGCCAAATTATTTTTGCAGTTTTTGGAATTCGTTTTGCCATTTTTCACGAACTTAAACAAAGAAATGCAATCGGAGTCTCAAAAAATTCATATAGTTTATAAAAACATAACAACTATTTTAAGAACAATTTTTGATTGTTTTATAAAACGAAATATATTAACCAGCACTCCTCTCGAAAACGTTGTCTTTAAAAATCCATCAAATTTTATTCCACTTGAAGACATGTATTGGGGTGCAAATGTATTCAAAACTATATCTGAAAATAAAATTCCCGCAGACCAGTTAAATTTATTTCGAGTTCGATGTTTAGATTTTTATGTAGAATCTTGTACCCAAATAATTAAGAGATTTCCTTTAAAGAACAATCCTCTGTCTAAATTTAATTTTTTGGACCCAACAGTCGTCAAATCTGGTGCAATCCAGTCTATTACTGATGTAGCAGTCATGACGAAAATGTTTCAGGAACAAAATTTACAATTATTGGATACAGAATGGCGATTGTTGCGCAACACTCCAATCCAATCACTTTCAAACGAACTTCTGCCTTTCTGGCAAGAAGTTAAAGATATGAAATCGGGTGATGGCACACCAATGTTTAAAGTTTTGACAGATTATGTGTTTACTTTATTGTGTCTCCCCCACTCATCGGCCAATGTTGAAAGAATTTTTTCTGATATAACGTTAACGAAAACAAAGCAGCGAAATAAATTGGGGACAGACACTATCTCCGGACTTCTCCACACGAGAAGATATTTTCGAAAGTATAACTGTCATAATTTTGAAATTAATAAAAAACACTTAATGACGATGGATGACAGAGCCGCCCTTTATAAAGGTGAATTTAATAATGATTCTGGATCAGAATCTGATGACTAAGTATAGGGATACGTTTGTAATCACTATTTTTTTTGTTTTTATGTTGTTATACCTATATAAGTGTTTCTGGATCATACTCTTATTGACTGATATATTATATAGTTTGTTTTAACTTTATTTTTTTCTATTGTTTTTTTAATGTAATAAAAATCTTTAAAATGTGTGCGTGTTTTTTTTTAATAAGACCTTATAATTTCAATAATAGGAATCTACCGAAAATTTTACGAAATCTACCGAAAATCTCCGAGCAATTCTACCGAAATTCTTAAATTTCCTGTGGCAATACTGAACTGGGGTATTTGAAATCTAGTCTTCGTTCTGCCTTACTGGCGAAAAGGTCAATGACTCGTTTATTAAAGTCTTCAATATTATTAACAAACACTTTTTCAGCTGATAACATTCCCAAGGCACCTAGTCTTTCTTCTTTCATAGAGTTGCGCAAAAAAGTTTTTAGTCTTTTTAACATAGAGAAGCATCTTTCAGCTTCAGAGGTTGACATAGGTGCTGTCACTAAAACTTCCAATAACTTAATAGTTTCTTGAAAAGTGCAACTCATATCTTCATGTGAAATCAACGATAAAAGAGGAACGGCTTCAGAAATGGTTTGCAATTCTTTTCATAAAATACTTGCAGTTCTGTTTTTAATTACACGATTTTTCTCTAGAAATGGATATAACTTAACTGTATCAGAGAGCAATTTGTCGGGAATTTTTTTTTGGTAATCGATAAAATGTTCTTTCATAAATATTGCGGTAGCTGTCAGATGTCCTGTAAAAGTAAGCCGAGCCTTAATCTGTTGTATTGTGGAATCGCAAACTTCCAAGACTTCAATTTTTTTTATTTGTTGAAATAGATAGATCGGAACGAGGGTAACGTCGCCTTTTTTGAGGAACATTTTCATCTTCGCTTTCTAAAATCTCCAAGCCTAATTGGTCAATAATTGTGTCCATTTCATCACGAACTTTTTGCATTGCGTTTTCGAAGTTTTGTATATCTTGTTTAGCCTTGATAAGGTCGGTATTAATCATCTGCAGTTGCTTAAAAATTATTTCGACATGTGGCATGATTTTACGAAAAACTGTCAACCAAAATATAAAATCTTTGTGCCTGTTCCGATCGTTGAATTCAATTTAATATTTTTGTCGTTCTATAAAATATCCATAACGTGTATCAGCTCATTTCGGTATTCATAAACTGTATTAATTCCACGAGAATGAAAATTCCATCTCGTTTGTGATGATCGTGGTAATCGCCTATGAGCTATATCATCCAATACTTTTGTTGTTTGAGGTGACGTAGAAAAAAAAAGCACAAATTCCGGTCAGATGAGCAAAAAAAACCCGAACCGATGCATTAATTGAAGCTGCACTGCTCATTATAAGGTTAATCTGATGAGCATAGCAATGCACATAATTTGCTAAAGAATGCTTGCTGATCTTTAATTATTTTTTTTGTACCCCATTTACACCTCTGCTCATAACTGACGCTCCGTCATAGCTTTGCGCTATTAACTTATTGGGTGTGTCAATAATTAAAGGATCAATTTCATTTAAAATGCAATTTGCTATTGGAATTGAGTTGAGAACTAAAATCTATCAATTCTCGGAACACTCCTTTATTTCCGGATTCTTCGGTTTCATCATGACCTCTCAATGCCAATTCTAATGCATCACAAAATCTAATACAGTTGATAATGATGTTTAAAATATATCTGTTTTTATCAACTTGATTGCCGTAATAATCTTTTGTCTATAAGCCGAACTTAATTCAGTCAATATATTTGATTTTCCGAGCAAAGAAAAACTAAAAATAAACACACTGTCAAAAGTCTTGGACCCCCAGTATTTTTTGGGCTATTTCATATTTAGGTTTTTTTTTCGTTGCTAGGCAAAAAGTAAAGTTATTTTGTTGATAAACAAAATCATAAACATGTACAGATAAAATGAATTAGTGTGGTTTCCGACGTTAAAACGTAAAAGTGTGTATTTTATTTTTGATTCAATTAAGAGAATTTGCCTTCTGTCTGCTTTAAAATGCCCGGTCATGAAATTTCTGGGTTTGATAGGGCAAGAACTGTTGCTTTACATGAAGCTGGGCATTCTAATCACCATATACACAGGCTGTTGCAGATTCCACGGTCATCAATCATAAGAATTATTCAAAGATTTGAAGAAGCTGGCACTATCGAAAGAAGACAGCGTAGTGGACGGCCAAGGATTCTAAACGAAAGGGAGGATCGGTATGTCGTCAATTATGCCCGTAGACATCGACACGATCCAGCTCCAGCTCTTAGAAATCACTTCCAACGTGCATTTCGCCGTGGTTTATCGACATCAACAATAAGAAGAAGACTCTATAGAGCAAATATTCATTCAAGAAGGTATCTAAGAGTCCCTACTCTACTTCCACGACACAGAGTTGCGCGTTTACAATGGGCAAGGCACCATAGCGCATGGCTTTTGCAGCAATGGCGTTGGGTCTTGTTTACGGATGAGACCAGAATTGCACTGCAGAGTGATGACCGTAGGCAAAGGGTTTGGAGGGAACCAGGACGTCAACAAAGACTCAATTTTCCCCGAGAAGTTGCTCCCTATCAAGGAGGATCAGTAATGTTTTGGGGGGGAATTATGTACAACCGCCGAACCCCATTAATCCCTATCCGCCAGAATATGACAAGTCAGGTATACATTGATAATGTTATCAGACCCATAATCAACTCTCTGCGCAACGAACTAGGCGAGAATTTTATCTTTATGGACGATAACGCCCCGCCACATCGGGCAAGAATCGTTGAAAGAGTACTTGAAGAAGGGCAAATTACCAGACTGCCTTGGCCAGCGAACTCACCAGATCAAAATCCTATAGAAAACATGTGGGATTTTGTCTCTAGAGCAGTTCATCGTCGCCTCAATGCACCACAAAATGCAGATGAGTTAATTGTAGCGGCAGTAGAAGAATGGAACAATATTCCTCAGGAGACAATCAATAACTTGATTGTTTCAATGCACCGCCGTGTCAATATGTTAGTGGATAGAAGAGGAAGTCATACTGATTATTAAATTATGTTTAGTTCAAAAATAAAGTAAAATATTTTTAGTTTTTGATTAATTAAATTTATGAAAATATTGCAATACTTTTTTATTATTGGTTTTAATTAATTTCAATTTTGAAAAAACTTTGTTGTTATGGAAAAATGTAATCAAAAATAAATATATTTTAATGAACATTTATTTTTTCCCCCCATGAAATAATTTGTTAAATATCAGGGGGGTCCAAGACTTTTGACAGTGTGAGTATTATTTATATGTACCTTGCTGTTCTCATGCGTTTTAATTTTTTCATAAATATGCACTACCATCACATGCATCACCACCAAACAAAACACAAACGAAAAAAAAATGCATCCACAAATCCAATTATTTTTCGAATACATATTTCGATTAAACTTCCTTTCACGGCCTTTGAAGCTTGATAAACTAGAGGTGGAAGCCTTCTGCGTTTTGGTTAGATCTAAATCGGGGAGGGGTCTTCCAAGCTGCTTGATTTGAATTTTTTCCTCGAGCGATCGCGTAGAAAAAGGTTTCACTATAGACTGTATATTTTATTCATTTTGCCTCGAACGAATTGAAAACCATAGGTTCCTAGGTATTTAATTAAATTAATTAAACTTTAAAAAACTTGCATAATGTTCAAATTATGTGTACCGACCCGCTGTGATGAAATTACGCGAAAATCTCACTAAAATAAAATATGCAAATCCTTATCGAGCCGCTCAATCAGGAGGCCCCGTTTATACGAATTTTTACAGTGATTTCTGCATGCATAGCGTGACCTCACATAATCTTTTCCGATATATTCCAGCAGGGCCGTTTAGCGATGTGCTCGGACAGTCGGACAGCCGACCACGGCGCCAGACGTAGAGTTTATATGTTGTTCTAGGAATAATAGGCAGTAACTATTATTGTGAACAGTGCGAAAAAAAAACAATTCCGCTTCGATTAGTGATTAACAAACTGTCAAAATGGGGGACTCCGCCGAGTCCTCCATTGAACAATTCGTCACCCAAGCGCAACTACGCGAAATAGTTAATAACAAAGACCAAATGTGGCAAGAAAAAATTGAACAATTAGTGAGCGAAGTTAAAACCAGATATGACACAATAGTGAACGAAAAACAAGAAATACTACAAAAACAGCAGGATACGATCCAAAAACAACAAGAAACTATCACAAAACTCCAGTCTGCAATAAAAGATTTAAAAAAAAACAGGTACGTGAGTAGTTTCAATAGGAATGTAATTGAACATGAGAATATCGAATCGGGTTCTTTGGAAGAGCAGGTTATTAATGACAATCATTTCTCAGACATGCAAATTTCTGAACACTCTGACTTAAGTAGTGGCGACTACGAAAGTGATAACTCAATAAAATCCAACAATACAACTAACAGCAAGCGTAAGCGTAAAACTAAAACCAAAGATAATCTAAATAGTCAAAGCAATATTAAAAAATTAGCCTCGCAGGATTGGCCTGACCTTCCAAAAACTAACATACAAAATACTTTGAAATCTTTCTCTGGTTCTTCAAACAAAAATACTAAAATAGTAGACACCCAAGCTCCCAAATCTATTGAGAGTGGCAGTGCCGAACCAAACGAACCAGAGAAAAAGTTCAAAGTTCCCCCCATAATTATTAGAGATAAATCAAAATTCACAAATTTTTCTAATTTACTCAAACAACACAATATAAACTACGGTAATGCGATGAACATTCGCGAAGGCGTAAAAATTTTCCCAGCTACCCCTAGAGAATATAATCTTATCATTAACAATTTAGACAAACAAAAAATTCCGTACCTCTCATTCAGATTTTCAGACGAAAAGCAACTTCATGTCGTGATTCTGTAAAATGTATCTCCAAAATGAAGGTTTTAACCCAGAAAGAGTAATTAGATGGTACAACAAAGATAAAAAACCAATGCCTCTAGCTCTTATAATTTTGCCAAAATCTGAAAAGCATATTTTCAACTTAAACACATTAAACGATATGAAAGTGAGAATCGAATCTCAAAGAACAAAACCCACAGAAACACAATGCCACCGATGCCAGCTGTTCGGACACTCGCAATTCAAATGCACTGCACCAATTAAATGTCTTAGATGTTCAGGTGACCATTTCTCATACCAATGTGAAATTAAAGATTCAAAACAAATAAAATGCGCCAATTGCGAGGGTCCGCACACTGCAAACAGCTTAAACTGTCCAAACCATCCCAAAAACAAACCAATTCCTCAATTAAAAAGCTTCCAATGGGGGTCGCAAAACAATAAAAATCTAAACACTAATAATAATAACAGTCCCAATAATGAACAAAATATATCTCAGCTCTTTACAGCGTTTGCACAAATGCACGAAACCCTGCAAAAATTAATGAATAACTTTACTCAAACCATGCAAGATTAATTTAAAGTCCTAGCCCCACTAATGAAAAATCAAAATAACAAAAAATAATGGTTCAAAATAAAATATTAAAAACTATCCTAAACACCCCAAGTTATACGCTTAACGCTGTCATACACAAAGACACAAAAACCGAAACCATCAAAGCAATTCTCGTTAAAATAATAACCAACTACTTCAAAAGAGCCGACGTTTCTAAGAACGATATTTTAAAAAATTCTCATGCTACAAATGCCATCCGAGGTAACTATAAACTGCCAAGAGATTGGCTAAGAAGGGTCTAAGCCCTACACCATTTCCAACAAGCAAGAGTTAAACTCAAACAAGCACAACAAACAAAAAACAAATCAAACGACAAAGCAAAAGCGACAATAGCCATTGGGCTGATCGGTAAAAAATGACAGAATAGATGAATAGGTATGACGCGTGTTTTTTTCGTCGTGACTAAACTACATAATAAGAAATAATTTATGCATTATTGTTTAGTCATTTGATCCAAAAATTATTGAAATTAAAACTATTTAAAAAAAAATTATATTTTCAGTGGTCGGCATATTTGGTGGTAGAGCCACGGCCCTTCGGCCCCTTATGACAAGCCGCCACTATGTATATATATAACGTTTCTTGAAGCCTTTTTTTATATATATATATATTTTTGAAAACCCTTGTTTTTTTTTTTTTTAATTGAAACGTTTTGGCTGTTTTTTAGCCTTTTTCGATGATTTTCTGTACACTAAAAAATGAATAAAAATATGAACAAGTGGTAAGAATCATGGACTAACATTATTTGAAATATGATATTATTAACTACTATCGTTTATATTTCTTGGCTTAAGGTCATTACATTAATAAAAACTAGTACATATTTTTATACACAGGTTGAAAATTTATGTGACTTTTCGACCATAGTTTTGGTCTTTTTCAATCCTAGAATCTTGTTTTCACATTTTTATATAATATACATATTTTACCAACATTTTAGACAACATTAAAGATATTTTAAAATTACTGGGAATGTTTGGTAAGTCAGTTTACAAATATCTATGTATGTCGGTTTACAAATATCTAAATATGTGGGAGATTAGTGTTCCAATAATCATATATATATTTTAAATGCTTTTGTTTTAAATGCAATGTTTCTTTATAATTAAATGTATATTATTAGGAGATCTCGTGATTTATTAAGGCTGTATTTTTGTAAAATGCTTTTCATTCGCTCACAAGAAAACAGATGAAAGCAACCAGGGAATAAGTAATAGAAGAAATCTTAATTTTTAGCTAGCGAATATCCCCATTTCGTCATAGAAAGAAAATTTCAATATAAGTTTAGTATTAATAAATTCTGTTTACTAATAGATTACAAAATTGCCTTCTGCCTCTACGTCGAAACTGGTGTGACATACTTACGGATTTTTTTGACAATCTACCTTTGAAAATTCTGCGAAATTGCTTTCGCCAATTAGATGGAAAACTAGCCCAATGCACACATAATGTTTCTGAGATGATATTGAACATATTTGAAGACAGGCTGAATTAGCCCAGAAGGTCCCTGGAAATAGCCTCCGAGGTCGCCAGATCTTACCCCGCTAGATTTGTATCTCTGGGGTAAGATCCACGAAAAAGTTTTAAATTCTACAGATAGGGATGAAATCAGAAATGCTAAGGGATCAGGTTATCACCACGATTCATGAGTGTTTAACTCTTTGAAGTACCTTGGTCGACAATTTGAACCACCTTTTTGCTGACCTTTCCAGCATGGTGGTTGATGAAACGTACCACTTAAATCAAAGTTATTTTTGTTGTGTATGTCGGTTTAATAACCGTCCCGCATTTGATTGGCTTATGATCCATCGCCTGACGCAAATTCCTGAAACGTTGGCGGTTGCGTTCACGATTTTGTGTGGTTATTTACGTTTCACGTGCTCCGTAGTGATTTGAGGTTATTGTTTTTATGAGAAAAGTGTTGTTTTTTATTCAAAAGTGGCTTTATTTATGATTTTTATGTAAAAACCAACTATAAAGGTGAGTTAATATACATGTTAGATGTTTGTGATATTTGAACTCCGAGTTTTGTTGGTTTCTTTTAGTGTTTAAAAACTGTACCACCGTACAGTTGGAAACATGAACCGACGGCAGGATCCACTCACTTTCAATTTGATAGGCATGACAGAAAATGAACTCTATGATGAAATAGATGCAATCGAAAATGATTGTGCCTCAATCCCTTCCGATTGTGACTCGGAGGCTGATGGTGACGAGTCAGAAAGTGAAGGTTGTTCTTCAGCGGCTATGTTTGATCACCCCGAGGTTGCCGAAATTGTGGTGTCTGAGTATGAAGAAGACGAGCCTTCCTCTTCAGATGAATGGGATGCAGAGGATTTAGTACCGCTATTTACTCTAGCAAAACGATGGAAAAAAAGTTTGGTCACTACTTGGAATAAATGCGTTTCTACTATGAAGACTCCTGATCCATTCACTTCGGATGTCGGTCTGTCGAATTCAATTCGAGATCGTGCTAGCCTAAATCCTTATGAGGCGTTTAATCTTTTTTTACCGACGAACTTTTGACTGATATTGTGTTTCAAACTAATCTCTATGCAGAGCAAACATTTCAAACCAAGGGTAAAGCATATACTCAAACACATGTTGACGAACTCAAGACATTTTTGGGTATAAATATTCTTATGGGCATTAAAAAATACCCAAGTTACCGTGATCATTGGAGTTCTTCACCAGACCTTCACGATCCCTACATAAGTAAGCTTATGAGAGTTCATAGATTTGGTTGGATTCTTTCGAACCTTCACCTAAATGACAACAGCATAATGCCACCACGTGGCTCAGCCAATTATGATAAACTTTATAAAGTACGGCCCCTTCTCAATCACCTTAAAACTAATTTTCAATCATGCTTACAGCCCCATGAAAATATCGCCGTCGACGAGTCAATGATAAAATTTAAGGGAGATCTTCGCTAAAACAATACTTACCAAAAAAACCCATAAAAAGGGGATACAAAGTGTGGGTTTTAGCGGATGAAACAGGGTATTGTTGGACTTTTGATATATACACAGGGAAGACGGGGGATCAAACAGAAAAAAGCTTGGGGGCCCGAGTCGTTAAGAATTTAGCTACTCCAATTGAAAAAAAAAATCACAAAATATATTTTGACAATTTTTTCTCATCTGTAAAGCTAATGGAGGATCTTTTAGACTTAAAACTATATGCATGTGAAACAGTAAATGTATCCAGAAAAAATTTGCCTAATTTCACTAATGATAAAAATTTAAAAAGAGGGGAGTATGAATGGTTTATAAGCGATAGTGGATTGAGTGCTGTGAAATGGCGTGACAAGAAATCCGTGCATATGTTATCTAATTACCATGACCCTACAGTTGTTACTCAAGTAAAAAGGAAAGAGAAAGATGGCACTGCGATGCATATTCCTTGCCCTTTTTTACTTAGTGATTATAATAAACACATGAACTTTGTGGACAAATTCGATCAAATGTGATCATATTATGGGCTTGATCGAAAAAGCCACAAGTGGTGGCATCGCATATTCTTTTTCTTTCTGGATACGGCAATAACAAATGCCTTTATAATATATAAACTATACCATAAAGAAAATGCTAAAATTTCTCTCAAAGAATTCCGAAGACAGGTTTCAGAAGGCTTAGTTGCCAAACATTGGTTCAAAAATTAGACAAAAGAAACATGTCTACGGAATTATCAGTCGCCATTAGTTCTCATAAGCCCACAGTATCGACCGCCGTTAGAAGAGCAGAAAGTGCACATCAGCCAATGAGAACCACTCGTCGAAGATGTGCTTATTGTAGCTCGAAAAAAAAAAGATGTTCGTACCAATTGGCAATGCAGTGTTTGCGCCATGCCATTATGTTTAGGAAAAACCAAAACTTGTTTCCAATCTTATCATGCTAAAACTTAATATGTTTTTAGAATATATTGTTTATTTATATATGATATTCTTAATTTTGTTAAAGTATGGTGGTGCAAGAAATAAACCACACAATCTAAGTACTTTTGCAGTGTATGTATATTTTTATATATGTGTATTAGTGTTCCAATATACTTATTTGAAAGAAATACACCACAATTTGTATATTTTTCAAATGTTTTTTTTCTTGTACCGCTAGGGTTTTTTTTTAAGCCGAATTCCCGTACCTCAAAGAGTTAAGAGCCAACGGACGGCATTTCAAACAATTTAGCTATTAAATACCTAATTATGTTTTCTTTTTTCTTAATTTTTTAAGTTGTCTATATTCCTACATATTACCATTGTATTTGTATTATATTTTGTAGTTTTGTATTTTGTACCATTTAGAGACGTATCTCTGTAGTGTATGTATGACGAAATAAATACTTTGGACTCAGCGATTCGACGAAATAGCAGTTTGCGCTTGAGCAGTTCCACAAAGGGGCCCTGAGAGCAAGTGATTCGGGCATCAGTTTTAAAAGATATAAGGCTAGCCATACCGGGTGCAATGAAACTACTACCCACGGCGCCAGTTGAAAATGGCTACAGATAAAAATATGGAATGGTTGGGATAGGGTTGAATATTATGATCATTTGTAACATAAAAACAACTGAATATCGTTTCCGGTTTTCCCGGAAATGACCGCGACTATATGTTAGAATAGCGATATATCATACAGGGTGTCGTATAAAAAGGGCATTTTTATCGAAATTTAGTAATGGTGAAAACTCATTTATTTTAAATACAACACCCTGTATTTTATGGTATCTTCGAATAAACCAATACCTTACCTACAATATTTCCATATATGTTCCTATACCCATCTCCCACCATTTTTTAGATATGAGCCAACTTTGAATATTTTCCTGTTTTCAAAGACTACCATAACAAAACCACCCCCTTAACGAATAACTTAGCTTGGTAGGCCATGGAAGGTTTTGTTTACTTCTTCCTGACATCTTTTTGACATTAACAGATAGTTTTCAATTGATGCTCCGTAAAAATGGAAAACGCAATTGAATATTCCAATATTGATATTTTAAATTTATTTTACATTCATGGAGAGTGTTATTTCAAGAACCTGCAGAAAATTTAACGAGATGAATCCTCATTTACCTCCTATGCACAGGAAAAAATTTAGAAGGTACTAAATGCAATAATAGTTTTTATTTCCTTAAAAATCAATTTATGTTGCTGAAACAACAGGAGGTTGTCAGTATTAACGTGCATAACATAATATTTTGATGATGGTCCTTGGACTTTGATTATACACATTAATACTGATATCCTCTCTTTTGGTACAATTCTTTCGTACGTGTACACAGCATTTTAGGCTTTCTATTTATTTTGCCTTCATATTTCAGATATGAAGCAAATTTTAAAAATCACGGCAAAATTATAAAACATAGATCGTACATAAAACTACAAACTGATAATAAAGGCAATGAAATAAATGTACTTGGATATTTTAACGCTTACCCTCAAGCATCAATTAGAAGTGCTGAAATAGATCTAGGACTTTCATATTCAACAATTCAACGTATTCTAAGCAAACATAACATTCAGCGATTTAAATTTATTACCCAGCAAGGCCTTTTACTAGAAAATTTTCAGAGACGTACTGAATTTTGCGAAATAGTTCTAACTAAAATTGAGGAAGACCCACTATTTTTGAAAAAAATTATCTGGACTGACGAGTCGAAATTTACGAGGGAAGGAATATTTAATAGACGAAATAGTCATTTTTGGGCGGCTGAAAACCCAAAATTGGTTATAGAACGAAGATTTCAGTTTCAATTCGGGTTTAATGTTTTTTGCTTACTGATGGACAATAAATTTGCTTATTGTATCTACGATGAAAATTTAATTTCGAATGAATATCTGGATATTTTAAGAACTACAGTTAATGAGTTTTTGGATGAGTTACCACTACAATTATTGATTTCTTGCTGGTACCAATTGGAAGGGGCTCCTGCACATTGCAGCAATGAAGTGAGTCAAGAATTATATGGAATGGCCACCTCGGTCTCCGGACCTAACTCCACTAGATTCTTACCTTTGGGGAACCATCAAAGAGCGAGTGTATGTAGGAAATCCAATACAAAATCTCCAGGATCTGGAAAATCGAGTACGTCGAGCTTTTGACGAATTAAATCCTGAGGAAATACGAAGAGCAACAACAAGAAACCAATTAACATGTTTGCACGAATGCCTTAATGCGAATGGTGGTCATTTTAAGCAATTTAACAATTAGTTATCTTTCTTTTGCTAAAAATTAACGATTGTGTATTATTTGTTTGTGTAATTATCACTTATAATATCTAACACCTTTAGGTTACAAATTGTATTTAAAAAAATACATTTTGGATTATTCACCGTATTTAAAACTGTCTGTTTATTTCAAATATTTGTCAGTACGAGGTAAATAAAACCTTACATGGCCCAACTAGTTAAGTGATTCGCTAAGCAGGTGCCGAGGCGGGTGCTTTTGTTGTGGATGGTCTTTGAAAACAGGAAAATATTCAAAGTTGGATCGTATCTAAAAAATGGTGGGAGATGGGTATAGGAACATATATGGAAATATTGTAGGTAAGGTATTGGTTTATTTGAAGATACCATAAAATACAGGGTGTTGTATTTAAAATAAATGAGTTTTCACCATTACTAAATTTCGATAAAAATGCCCTTTTTATACGACACCCTGTATGATATATCACTATTCTAACATATAGTTATTTTAAATATATGCACTCTCTAACCCAGAAAAAAATCTAGTAATTAACTCGCTTACGCAGGTAAATATGGAATTTTATTAACGTGGTGATTTTCTAAAAAAAAATCATAAATTAATTTTTTTAGAGAAAATGGTAGGAGATAAGTATGGGAAGATGTTAACAAAAGTTACTTAAAATCGTGCGTAGAATCAGAAACTACAATAAAATATAGGGTGTTCTATTTGAAATTTCAATGTTGCTATTGGTTTCGGAGAGATGTGGCAACGCTGCACTTGCGAAAAAATTTTTAAAATATAGACTATTACTTATTATGTCCGTATGCCGAATTTGAAAAAAATCCCTTTTATAGTTCTCCAGAACTTTTAATAGGACACTCAACGTGAATCACCCTGTATATAAGATGTTCCATTTAAAATAAGGAAGCTGCCGTCATTTCAAGGGAAACCGAAAACGATATTCAATTGTTTTTATGTTACAAATGCTCACAATATTCAACCTTATCAACACACCTAATTCCATATTTTTATCTCTAGCCGTTGTCAAATGGCGCCCTGGGTAATAATTTCATTGTCATTCGGTTTATTTGGTTTATATGTAAATATAAAATACATCAACTATATTTGGTAATGGCTGGGTGAAGGTGCTTTGGGCGTCGATTTTAATATGTCTATATTTAACCCGGCATTAGTCGCTATATGAGATTTTCTCTCACGGTTATATTAAAATTAATTTAAATTATTTTTAACAAGTTACTGATCCGTGTCCTTTTAGGTACTTTCCTAACTATCCCCTCCCCACCTTCTGGCATAATTAGTGTAATCCGATCGCGTCGCGTTAGTATTTTGTAGAGCGTAGTAGAGACAGTTGCACTCCGTGTGAGATTTTATCTCATTGCGCGACAAAGCGCGTCATAATTTTTGAAGTATTTTTATAGACTCCAGGTTGTTGTTTTTAATTAGTATAGTGCTACGTGTAGTGCAATGAGTCGTGGAAAAAGACTTGTGGACCTTGCACTTTTAAAGTTAGAGCAGGAAAAGAACAGAGGTAAGCAAATAATTTTTTTTTCTTGATTTTATACCAAAATGTGTAATAATACACGACGATTTTGGGGAAACTATTCAATCTGCTCTTCGATCTGTAGACTAAATAATTTATTATTTATTTCAGATCAAAATGAAAATTTTCAACCTCTTGAAGATGATAAAGAAAGATGCGACGAACCAGAAAGTGATGCAGAAAGCGACCATAGCCTACACAATACAGATACAGACCAATCCGATTACGAAGAAAATGAAGGCGTCCAAGAACAAGATCAAGAAAGTTTTGATGAGAGTGATGAGCTAATGGATATAGACACTGACGACGTTTTTTTCCAAAACGCACCAATTTACATTGGTAAAGACAAAGTCACAAAGTGGTTGAAGCACGCTCCCATTACTAGAGGTCGTACAAGAAAGCATAATTTGGTAACGCATTTGCCTGGCGTAAAAGGCTTAGCACGTAATGCAAAAACGCCGCTTGAATGTTGGAAACTTTTCTTTCCTGATGCCTCGGTTCAAGAAGTGGTCGATTGCACAAATGAATATCTTCGAATGAAGCGCGAAAAATATAGCCGTGCCAGAGATTGTGCTGACACTAATTTTCATGAACTATGTGCCCTTATTGGTCTTTTATATCTAGCCGGTATCAAAAAAAGTAGCCATGTCAATATTTCTGAACTTTGGAAAGATGATGGTACATCTCCTGAATGTTTTCGGGCAACAATGAGTCAGCGAAGATTTTGTACACTGCTAAGTGCTTTACGATTTGACAACATCCATGATAGAGATGTTCGGAAAGCCTCGGATAATTTGGCCGCCATTAGAAAACAATTTGATGGTTTTGTTCAGTTTTGTAAAACGCATTATACCATTGGCGAATATGGAACTGTGGATGAGATGCTTGAGGCATTTAGAGGTCGCTGTAAATTTCGACAGTATATCGCAAACAAACCCGCCAAATACGGCATAAAAATATACGCTTTAGTCGACTCTAGATCATTTTATACCTCTAATTTAGAAATTTACTCAGGGAAACAACCCGAAGGCCAATATAACCTAGAAAATACAGCTTTTAGTGTAGTCAAGAGGATTATAGAGCCAATTCTTGGTACTGGTAGGAATGTCACGATGGACAATTATTTTACCTCTATTCCATTGGCTAATGACCTAAAGATCAATCACAATACTACTATTGTTGGCACCTTACGAAAAAATAAAAAAGAAATACCAACTGAATTGTCAAATATCAAGGAACGATGCTTTTGTAGTAGTATGTTCGCTTTTTCAAAAAAGTCTGTATTAGTTTCATACGTTCCTCAGAAGAAAATGAAAAAAAATGTACTACTTTTGTCCACCATGCACGACGGCGACATCATAGATGAAGAAACAGGAGACCAAGTAAAGCCCGAAATTATAACCTTTTATAATTTAACTAAAGGAGCAGTCGACGTGGTTGATGAAATGAAAGCGTTATACTCGGTTGCAAGAATAAGTTGTAGATGGCCCCTGACGGTATATTTTTCAATGCTAAATATTGGTGGCGTCAACAGCTTTATCATTTATAAGGCAAATAACATAAACCAACCCATTCCGCCTAGACGTTTATATTTGAAAGACCTGGCTCTTTCGTTGATAAAACCTCACCTAATAAACCGGTCCCAAATTACAAACTTACCATTCAGCCTACGAACTTCTATTAGAAAAATCGCAAAACTACCACCTGAAGAAGTAAGGCAACCAGAAATGGCCCGTGAAAGTTTTTGTAGCTTCTGTCCTCGGCGAAAAAACAGAAAAGTCAAGAAAGTATGTAGAACTTGCCAGCGACCCATTTGTCCTGAACACACAATTTTTTCTTGTAGAAACTGTATCACAGAAGCAGAGATGGGATCTGATGATGATTTATGAAGATAATATACGTTAAATTTAAAAAAGATCGTGTTTTGTAACTATGAATACTGTTTAATTTACGATTAAAACTAATATTAAACATAGTAGTATTTTATTTCTTAAAATTTTGCATGTGAGAGAAAATCTCACGTGCGACTAATGGTGAAATTTTGACCCTAGCGACAAATGCCGGGTTAAGAAATAAATAAAATATTATTTTTTACCTTTTAGTCATTTTTTTTGTTTATAAATTTGTGGCGTTGACCGCCTACTACCAAAAAATATTTGAACTTCTTAAATTTCCTTAAAAGTCCGAAATTATAGAATATAGGTATAGGAACACCCAGTGCTCAGTACGCCCCTGCGCTCCGTTCTGTGCGAGAGAGAAGGGATCGAAGACCGGTTACCGGCAAGCCGGTGCACTTCCTCATGAACGCAGCGAGCGACAGTATAAAATTTTCATTCTTTACATGTTAAAACTACGAATATGTTTTTTAATTAAATATTGTTCCAGTATAAAAAATATTTTAATTACTACTACAGTTCACTACACGACATATGGTCCTTCAGTAGCCGAATAAACGAAGGTTAACAAGTTCGAGTCTGTGGCAGCAAGCAGAAAGAATTTGTGCAGTAAGTTTAATCCCATTTTCCTATTCATTTATTTTTCCTTACAGCATTTAAGCGGCAGATTTTAGCCAGTGGAAGGCGACAGTGCAGCTTCAATACGTTCGAGTTATTGGAATGTGAAATGTAAACAAAATTTTATCGATTTATTTCAGGGTTTCTTTTATGAGGAGGACAGCTGATATTTAAAAATAGATTTATTCTGAATGAGGGATAGTAAATAAGGTATACCGTTGATTTTATTTACAGTTAAATTTGCATTTATATTTTTTCGTATTTATGGTCAGTAGTTTAATTATTTTAACTCGAATTGATTTATTTATAATATAAAATGGCAGATCAAGATAAACAGGATAACGAAGAGGCTAAGGCTTTAATAAAAAAACGCGGATCCTTGAAAGCTAAATTGACAGTTTTTGAGAAATTTATAAAATCTTTTGAAAGCACGCAAACAGTTTCGGATTCCTTAGAACGGGCGAAAGTCATTGAGTTAGAGCAGAGAATCGTTAATTATACAATTTGATGACCTTCAAAACGACATCGAATGTGCGTTAGATGACTTTGAAGGGCAGTATATTGAGCGGGAAAGTTTTAATAACAGATTTTATTCAATATTAGCTCAAGCTAAACAGTTATATGAAAATTCTAATCCTCAGTTGGATAATGCTAGCGTAGCATCAGATGTTGTTTCGGGATCAAATCATAGTTCTAACGCGCATTCCTCGGAAGGAGTCAAACTTCCCGAGATCAAATTACCTAAATTTGACGGATCGTTTCAAGCGTGGTTAGATTTTCGAGATATTTTTGCATCTCTGATTCACGAAAATTCAAAAATCAATGAAATTCAAAAATTTCACTATCGGCGAGCATCGTTGATTGGTTCCGCGCCACAGGTTATACAGGCTATTGAATTTTGCGGGTCAAATTATAACTTAGCATGGCAAATTTTATGCGACCGGTTTAATAATACGAACCTCTTAATACAAAATCATATTAAGGCAATTTTTAATATGGAATCTATTATAGGCGAATCCGCAACTAAAATTCGAAATCTTAGCGACAATTTATTTAAACATCTCTCAAGTTTAAAGCAGCTAGGCGAACCAACAGAATTTTGGGACACTTTGATTATTTATGTTGTCTCTAATAAGTTAGACACTAACACAGCCCGTGAATGGGAAAGGTTAAAGACGAAACAACAAAATCCTCAAATTCCTTGTACACTCGATTATTTTAAGAAATTTCTAAAAGAGCGTGCAGACTTGTTAGAAAACTTAGAAATGAATTTCAATAATACTAAAAATGACTCTCGACATGCAATTCGAGATAATCGATATAGTAACCACGACGGCAAACGAGCTAATGTAAGAGGTTTACATTTAAATACAAGCAACCAAGAAAACATGGCTAATGATAATAAACCAAAATTTAATTGTCTTTTTTGTCATAAAGATCACAGTCTTTTTTATTGCGTAGATTTTTTAAAACTTTCAATAAAAGATCGAAATACAAAAATACGAGAATTGCAGTTATGTCGCAACTGCTTGCGTCGCAATCATATGTCAAAGGATTGCAAATGGTCAGGTTGTAAATTATGTGGGGCAAAACATAATACGATATTACATGAAGAAAGGGAAGAAAGTAATGTCGCGTTGGGTTATACAGAGCCCTCCGAAAATTCGGATATAGGTGAAACAGTACAAAATACGAATTGCAATATAGCAACTTCACAGAATGCGATTTTATGCACCGCGAAGGTGCAAGTACGTGATTTAACAGGGAATTTTATAACGGTGCGCTGCCTCCTTGACTGCGGATCCCAATCGAGTTTCGCGACGTCAGAGCTTTGTCAGAAATTAAAATTACCAAAAATAAAAACTAATTTGACGATTTCAGGAATCAACGATAAAATATCACGCGCCACCTACAAATGTCACTTAAAAATACGTTCAATAGTAAATACATACAATTTTGACTTGGTATGCTACGTACTTGAAAAAATAACGAGCGATTTACCGGGCAGTGTTATCAATCGAAAGGCTTTAAATATCCCATCACACGTTCAGCTAGCCGACCCTAACTTTGACTGCACCGAAAAGATAGATTTATTACTCGGAGCCGACGTTTTTTGGAATCTTCTAAGTGAGGGGAAAATCGAAACGGGAAATAATTGTCCCATTTTACAAAATACACGCGTAGGTTGGATTGTAGCAGGGCCTTTAGCGTCTTGTAATAACAAAATTAATTGTAATTTTAGTAGAAACATGGCTCTTCAAGAGCAGCTTACTAAATTTTGGGAGGTAGAGGAAATCTCTAATAAAAAAATCTTATCAGTTGAGGAAGCGTTATGTGAAAAACATTTTGTCGAAAATTTAAAGTATTCTCCAGAAGGCAGATATATTGTATCTCTTCCGCTAAAGGATTCTCCCAATAAACTCGGAAATTCACGCGAATTAGCAGTCAAACGATTAGTTAGCCTTGAAAGAAAACTTTATTCGAACGGAATTTTGCGAACATTATACATAGATTTTTTAAAGGAATATGAACGATTAGGCCACATGACTGAAATTAAAGACGTTAACGATAATAAAATTCTAGAGTATTTTTTACCGCACCACGGAGTACTTAAAGAGACTAGTACGACTACAAGACTTCGCGTCGTGTTCAATGCGTCATCACCATCGTCATCGGGCATATCTTTAAACGATTTGCTGATGACTGGTCCAACAATACAGTCGGATTTATTGTCAATAATTTTGCGTTTTCGTATGCGCTCTATTGTTCTTTGTGGGGACATTGAAATGATGTACCGACAAATTCTAATACATCCCGAGGAACGTAAGTTACAAAAAATTGTATGGATCCTATTAAAACGAATTGAATACGAACACAAACGATCCTACGTTGTTTACAAAACGTATGAATTGTATTAAAAACGATATGTACGTTGACGACTTACTGACAAGTGTAGATTCCCGTGAAGAGGCTGAGTATCTCGCCAAAAAACTTTCAGAAATTCTTTTAAACCGAGGATTTAATATGCGCAAATGGAAATCAAATCATTCTGATGTAATTCGCAATTTAAACGAAAATTCAACAGAAAATATAATGGAATTTTCAGAGAGCAAAGATAACAGTAGCAAAATATTAGGCTTGTTATGAACATGCGATAATGATATGTTAACGTATAAAGTATCGTTTATTAAAGAAACCAATCCGAGAAGGGTTACAAAACGTGTAATGTTATCAAAAATAGCTACAATATTCGATCCCTTGGGTTTGGCAAGCCCTTGCATTATAATAGCGAAGGTTTTGTTACAAAGACTTTGGGCTGAAAATCTTTCATGGGATCAACCCTTGCCAATTAATATTTTAAATAAGTGGTTAGAATTTTCTTCAGAGTTAGAATTTCTAAATAAATTAACCATTTCACGTCAGGTCATATGCGACCAACCAACTTCTATTACATTACATGGATTCGCCGACGCTTGTGAAGCTAGCTACGGAGCTTGCATTTATATAATTTCAGAGAATTCTACGGGAGAACGTTTTTCAAATTTGTTATGCGCAAAATCCAAAGTTGCCCCAATTAAGTCCTTAACTATGCCAAGACTCGAGTTATGCGCAGCTTTAATTTTATCGCAACTCGTTTCTAAGGTTTTAGAGTCAATTAACGTACAAATAGATAATGTTTATTGTTGGTCGGACTCAACAATAGTATTAGGATGGTTGCAGACATCTCCTAATTTGTTGAAATCATTTCTTGATAATCGAGTTGCCGAAATTCAAAGATTGACAGGTACCTTTCAATGGAGACATGTGCCCACTAAAGACAACCCAGCAGATTTATTATCGCGCGGTATCAGTCCAAAAAACATAATCGATTCAGCAATTTGGTGGTTTGGACCAAAATGGTTACTTAACGATCAAAGTACATGGCCAAATAATCCAATTATCGTTAATGATATGCCAGAAATGCGAAAATTCTCCTTTGCAGTCACTGCTTCTTGTACATATTTCCCTTTCGATAAATTCTCAAATTTACTCAAGCTGAAACGAATTGTTGCTTTTATGTTTAGATTTATCGAAAATTGTAAAAAACCAGTTAAACAACGAAACTTTTCAAATTTAAGCTTGTCTGAGATCAATAAAGGGTTTATCAGGTTACTCAAACTAGCGCAGCTAGATTCATTCCCGGAGGAGTATGCTATTTTGAATGCTAAAGGTGAGCTACCATCCGGCAGCAAAATTCTTGGCTTGCATCCATTTTTGGATGAGCAAGGATTACTCAGAGTTGGCGGTAGGCTAACTAATTCTGATTACTCTTATTCCAAGAAATATCCTATTTTGTTACCTCAGCATCATAAGATTACCAAGCTTATCATACAACACGAGCACGAAAGGCTATTACACGCGGGTCCCCAATTACTTTTATCGAACATTCGAGAAACATTTTGGCCTATTTCAGGGCGCAACACTGTACGGAAAATTTATAGAAGTTGCGTAAAATGTTCTAGGTATAACCCAAAGAATATACAGCCAATAATGGGTGATCTACCTGCGGCCCGTGTTCAATCAGCGTTGCCCTTTGTTAAAGTAGGTGTAGATTACGCCGGCCCTTTCCTATTAAAGGATCGACGTGGTCGGGGATGCAAAATTATAAAAGGTTGGGTAGCTGTATTCGTTTGCTTTACAACACGAGCTATCCACCTCGAGCTAGTTTTGTCTTTAAGTACCGAGGATTTTTTGCAGGCTTTCAACAGGTTTATAAGTCGCCGCGGAAAACCGTCAGAAGTATTTTCTGACAACGGCACGAATTTTATTAAAGCCAATAAAGAGCTTCGGCTAATGGGAAAATTTTTACTCGATAACAATGCAATTATTTCAGATAATATACAAAATTTAGGGATCAAGTGGCACTTTATACCGGCAAACTCCCCTCATTTTGGTGGGATTTGGGAGGCGGGTGTCAAAAGTTTAAAGTACCATCTTAACAGAGTTGTGGGGTCTTATACGTTGTTCATGTTTGACTTTCAAACTTTACTCATTCGCATTGAGGCTGTGCTTAATTCTCGACCCTTAAGTCCTCTCAGCTCTAGCCCCAATGATTTATCCTCCCTAACACCTGCACATTTTTTAATTGGAAGAAATCTAACAACCGTGCCAGAACCTTCGGTTAGTCATTTGCCAGAAAATCGTCTCGGCCAACTTCAATTAGTCCAAAAGGTACATGAGCAGTTTTGGAACCGTTGGCACAAGGAATTTATTAGCGAGCTTCAACAACGCCGAAACTGGAAAAAGTCAAATGGAAGCCTTGCCATAGGACAACTGGTTCTTGTCAAGGACAACAGCGTCCCTCCAATGAAGTGGCGTCTCGGACGAGTGATCCAGCTTATCAGAGGCAATGATGGAGTCAACCGAGTAGCTACCGTGAAGACTATGGATGGAATCATTACAAGGGCTGTGGTTCGACTATGTCCAGTCCCAGTTGAAAGCTGAACCTTGCAAGGCGGGGGGCATGTTCAGTACGCCCCTGCGCTCCATTCTGTGCGAGAGAGAAGGGATCGAAGACATTGAGTGCACTTCCTCATGAACGCAGCGAGCGACAGTATAAAATTTTCATTCTTTACATGTTAAAACTACGAATATGTTTTTTAATTAAATAGTGTTCCAGTATAAAAAATATTTTAATTACTACTACAGTTCACTACACGACACCCAGTATCATTAGATAGTAAATTGAATCCTCGATTTACAGAAGCAATAAAATACAGGGTGTTCCATTTAAAATTGTATAAATATTTTTATTCAGACCTGTTTTTGTCCGATTTTCAAAAAATAATTCTTATTATCAAAACTGCACAAGATAGGTATAGTATATGTTACACAAAACCCAAGGTACTCGAATTAAAAAACCAAAGTTCATATCTGGTTCAAGGTGATCTGGCAACCCTGCATTATCATTTTTAAAATAATGATCAGGGTGTCTTATAGCCACAACCCAAATTTCAAATGACTATCGATTTTCGATCTCGATAAATTTCTAATAGGACACTTTTTGGGATACCCTGTATATATTGAATCTAATTTTTTTTAAATAAACGAATATGTTCATCCTAATTTAGTTATGATTTCTCACGACCACTGTTACAATATTTAAGAGATGTTGGTACTATTATTTGTTGACGACTGTTAAAGTCAAGCAACAGCAGACACTGTTATTGGTTAAGTGGGTGGACAATAAATATGTATCTGCCAATGTCAGATAGACTACTATAGCTAAGTTGTAGTTATTTTGTATAACATCCTATTTTACGTATTCGGTAATATTTATACAGAAACACACAAAACCAAATATTAAAAAAATAAATAAAAAATAATTTATTGCTTCAAATATATAATATACTTCATGCCAACGTGATATAATATATATGTTTACATAATATAAATAACAAACTCTATGCAGAAATGGTTTCGAACGTCCCCGCTCACGTAAGTTGCGTTTACAATAAGTGGAGCCAAACCCTGAAAAAAACAAAAATATATTATTTAATAAAATTGCATGAGTTTTAAATACCTAATTGCTAATTGGTTAATGATAGACTAAAAGTAATCGGAGGTTGATAGGGTATGCGAAACTCGAATAATTTTGGATATAGTTAGTTAACTTAATCTTTAATTAATACCCACGGGTCAAAATGACCCTACGATTTGTGGCGCCCCCTAGAAACTTGTAAATACGACGCGCTCAAGAGTCACTCGCTTCAGTATGCCTTAAGTCTTTATCAAACATGCATAACGAAAAGTCTATTGATGCTTGTAACAAAAAAACACGAGATAATTGTATTCAACAATGCAATGATACAAAAACTGAGGTCGACGCACTTGATCAAAAATGTTCAAATTATTCAACCTCTAGAAATACGAGGCGTTGGCCCATGCCACTATTTCACATGATATTGAACGTATCTGGAATTAGTAGTAAAGTCCTTTATCAATTTTCTTCCTCTGGGAGGGAAATATAAAGATTGGATTATTTTGAATGATTTGGGTCGTAGCTTATGTCAAGAACATATGAGGGCCAAAATGTACAGAGTGGTTCACTTAATAGGCTCCTATACTTTATCTCAATAAATAAGACACTGAGAAAAAAGTTAAATACAAAAAGTATTTAACCCTAAGTATATTTTTTATTTATAATATTTTTATGTATACAGGGTGTTCCGTTGTGCCAGGACAGTAACCAACTTTTTTCTTTTTAATGAAATGGTATGAATATTTTTAGAAATTCCAAATTCTACGCTTGATTTTGAGTATTTTTTGTCATCATAGCATACGAAATTTTCTAATTTTTTTCGGAAAAACAGGTTTTTGGAAAAATGTGATTTTTTTACACTTGAAGATTAATATTGTGAATTTTGGTTATGTATCCATAAAAGTGGCTAATATTTAATACTCTGGCCTATCAAGAGCGAAAATCCATTAAACAGGGTGGTCACAAATGACCATCAAAAAAAAATGTTTTTGTAACTAAAAAAACTTAATTTTTTTAAATGGAACACCCTGTATTTAGTACTTTTATTGTGTTTAGGATTTAATTCTGCATCATTCCATACGTATAGTTTAGAATCCAAAAATTAGTAGTTTAGAAGTTATGACCAATTTTCTATAATAATTCGGATATTTTTGTTAAAAATCTAACTAAACCTAAATAATATCCTATTCTAAGTTCTTTTTTAACATTATAATTAAATTTAACATTAAATCAACAAGTAATGCAAGAAAGTAACTAATTACTTGTTACAAAACATTTTCGACATAACCTCCGTCTTTGGCAATACACGTAGTATACATGGTTTCAATTCTCGCAATAGCATTTCTAACCGCGTCTGTTGCATTAAGTCTTTCTACCTGTTGCCTAATTCTTCTTTTTAAATCTTGAACAGTATTACACCTATTTTTATACACCTCATTTTTTAGGTTGCCCTATAAAAAAAATCCAGGGGTGTTAAGTCGGGGCTCCTCGCTGGCCAATTTATGGTCCCGTACCGACCAATCCAAAATGGAAACCGTTAATTCAAACAATTTCTAACAGGCACTACAGTGTGATATGGAGCACTATCTTGTTGATAAACAAGCCCTTCTTTAATATCGTTCAGCAGATTGTCAATTAACGGAAATATTTCGTTCTCCAACAAATTTAAATACCTCTCACCATTCAGAACAAAGTCATAAAATACTGGACCTATTATTCGATCACGGATAATACCACACCACACATAAACACTTCTCCGACCCTGTTTTTTCATTTCTTTTACGCGATATTCATTTGAGTTACACCAGTAATGAGTATTTTTTCGGTTGAACATGCCGGCCGTATTGAAAATTGCCTCATTGGTAAATAAAATATTTTTAAAAATGTCAGTTTCAAAATGGTGGTCCATCATGAGAGAACAATAAAAAAGCCTTGTTTGAAAGTCCTGTTGGGATAATTCCTGAATTGGTAAAAATTTGAACGGATGGTAGTTATTATCAGTTAAAGTCCTTTGAACACTAGTCTCACTAATTCCCGGTAGATCTCGGGATGCATCTCTTTGCGAAATTTCGTTGTTTTCTTCAAAATACAGGAGAATTTCTAATTGCTTTTCTTCTGTTAGGACAATTTTTGGGCGCCCTTTTTGTTTATTGATTATCACTCCATGTTCAAGATCACGAACAATTCGTGAAAAAATATCTTTCGTGGGTGCTGGACTGGATTTTTCCTTAAAAAAGAGTTAGAGGCAACTAAATGTCAAATAAAAACTGTGTATTTATTGGTGTCCAGGCAGCAATTTTACTAATTTTGATTTTCCATGGATATCCTGTAAAATTAAGACGCGTTTAGAAATGCTATTATTGCGAAAATTAAAACCGTAACCGTAATATTATACTACTTGTATTGCCAAAGATGGGGGTTATGTCGAAAATGTTTTGTAATAAGTAATTAGTTACTTTCTTTCTTGCATTACTTGTTGATTTAATGTTAAATTTAATTATAATTTAAAAAAAAACTTAGAATAGGATATTATTTAGGTTTAGTTAGATTTTTAACAAAAATACCCGAATTATTATGGAAAATTGGTCATAACTTCTAAACTACTAATTTTTGGAATGATGCAGAATTAAATCCTAAACACAATAAAAGTGCTAAATACAGGACGTTCCACTTAAAGAAATTAAGTATTTTTATTTACAAAAACATTTTTAATGGTCATTTGTGACCACCCTGTATAATAGATTTTCACTCTTGATAGGTCAGAGTATTAAATATTAAACACTTCCATGGATCCATAACTAAAATTCACAATTTTAGTCTTCAAGTGTGAAAAAATCGCATTTTTCCAAAAACCTGTTTTTCCGAAAAAAATTAGAAAAGTTTTTCATTAAAAAGTTGGTTACTGTCCTGGCACAATGGAACACCCTGTATACATAAAAATATTATAAATAAAAAATAGACTTAGGGTCAAATACTTTTTGTATTTAACTTTTTTTCTCAGTATCTTATTTATTGAGATAAAGTATAGGAGCATCTTAAGTGGACCACCCTGTACAATAACAAGATTCCCCGAAAACTAAGGAACTTAATGGCAGATACCAGGAGAATTACTATTGAATTGGAAATAAAGCCTACTCAACATGTTCCCGCATCCAAAAGAAAGAGATGTGCACCATGTCCCCCCAAAAAAAAACCAAGTGCGTCCTCAATGTGCAAAGAATGTATGTCCAAATTTTTTTTAAGTCATATTTTTGTCAGTTTTACTTTAGTTTATAACCGTCTCGTTCCCTTTTTTAATAAATAACTTTTGTATTTAAATTTAGTTTTTGTTTATTTATTTATTTTAATTCGGGTCATTTTATAGTATAAAAGTCACACTTTTGGGAGGGGAGCTATTAAGGGTTAAAATTATTTCACGTTTTATTATTATTTTCACCCTTGCCAACTTTTAGGACATGTCTCAGTAAATAATTTTGCAACTTTAACATGTAATATGGCTTTACAAAAACAATAATTAATATCATCAAATTTAAAATGTACTATAAATATAACTTTGGTTATTACAAATAAAAAATACATATAGGGTGAATGCGCCTGTTAGCCGGCCACTACCTGTTTTCGGCCACTTTTATGTTTAAAAACAGAAAACAGTGTTTCTTTCTATATTTTTGTGAGTTAAATACTAAACCCATTTTCGGCCATCCTTTGTTAAAGTTCCCCTAAATTTGTTCATCCTGGCGGCAGAATTTTGAATTAAAATTAAACGACAGAAAAACCGGCGAGAGAGTCGTGATTTTGTTGTGAAATAGTTTAAAGTGTCTAGTTGACAGCTTTAGAAAATAGTAAGTACAATATGTTTAAATATAAATAGAGCCCTTTACTATACGTTCTACATACGTAGATATGTTTAGTTTATATTTAATTGGTAAAACGTTGATGTAAATATGCTTTTCTCTATTTAACACATTTCATCATTTGGTATGCATAATTTAGGGCCAGTTTTCGACCACTTATATTCCTTAAATGCACGGCAAGTCTGAATAGAATCAAATTAAGTGGCCGAAAATCGGATGTCGTATTCCGTTTTTCGTCGTCTCCTTTAAAACTCATGCATTTTAGACGGCCGAGAAAGGGATAATTTTTTGGCGATATTCTATCACTTTTAAATTACTTGCAAAACTCGTTTCTTTTTGAAATTTCAGATGGCTGGTGTGAAAAAACGCGACAAAGTTAAAAATGCGTTATTGAAGAAAGTTAATAAAAGAAAATTTTTTTCTTACCCATAAGAGGCTATGGCAAGGGCGCTTTCAGAAATCCGAACCAATAATATGTCAATCAGGAAAGCTAGTCGACAATTCGGAGTCCCTCGAGCAACCATACAAGACAGATTACAAGGAAAATGTCACCCAACAGGTTCACGCAAAACAGGACCTCCACCAATAATGACAACAGAAGGGGAGCAGAAAATTGCCAACTGGCTGCTAAATATTGCGAAATGTGGTTTTCCGATGAAGAAAGTGGATCTCATTGATACAGTGACTAAAATTGCTAGAGATTCGGGAAAGCTCAAGTTGTTTAAAAATCAAATACCTGGTCAAAAATGGTACTTAAACTTTCTCAAGCGTCATCCAGAAATTTCGCTCAGAGAGGCTGAGACCATCAACAAAGCAAGAGCTCTGGTTACAGAAGAATCCATTCGGAAATGGTTCACAGAACTTCAAACATTTTTGGGAAATAAAGATCTGATGGGCATTCTAGAAGACCCTCGAAGAATTTTTAATGGCGATGAGTCGGGGTTTTCTCTATGTCCAAAAAGCGGTAAAGTTTTGGCCCCAAAGGGATGGAAAAATTTGTATGTGATCACCAGTGGCAAGGAGAAGGAAAACATAACAGTATTTTTAATTTTTAATGCTGCTGGAAAAGTGTGCCCACCCTTCGTAGTCTTTCCTTATGTTCGTCCACCCCGAGCACTAGTTGAAAGTATGCCACCTACATGGATTCTCGGAAAGTCAGAAAAAGGGTGGATGACAGCAGAGGCATTCTTTGAATACATTTCAAATGAGTTTAACAAATGGTTGACTCAAGAAAAAATCGAAAAACCTGTCATTGTATTTATAGATGGGCACAGAAGCCACATGTCACTTCCACTGAGTGAATATTGTGACGCTAACGGAATAATTCTGTATGCGCTTCCGCCAAATACCACACATATGCTCCAACCTGCGGACGTAAGTGTGTTTAGACCAATGAAACAAGAGTGGAGAAATACTATAAGAAGATGGCAAAATCGGCCAGAAAATGTCAACTCTTGCGTCACTAAACTTAATTTTTGTACTCTATTTGAAGAAACTTTGAGGGAAACGAATACCACAGAACAAATAAAAAATGGTTTTCGCAAATGTGGATTATTCCCTCTCAATCCCGAAAATGTTGATTACTCAAAGTGCGTCAAGAACATTTTGGAAAAAATTCAAAACCATGAGTCTGAAGTGAAAGATTCTACAAGTGAAACTGACTTGGAAATAGCTGTAAAAGTTATCAAAAAAATTGAGGCAAAGTTGTATTCATACGGAATTAATGTCGAGGTCATCTACAATGAAATTAAAGAATTAGGCAAGCCACAAGAACCCCATACCCACCAAGAAATTGAAGTTGGCGCATTTCTGCCTATGGATGAGTTGACAATTCTTCCCATCCAGGATGTTATCTTAGATGAGCCCTTAGGACATGATGTGCCTATAGAAGAAGTCGAGCATTTAGAACAGGATGAACCTCTAGAGCAAAATGAACCTTTCACAGATTATGAGCTTATAGAACAAGATGACCTTATAAAAAAGAGTAATTATTTAGGACTGGATAATCCTATAATACAAGATATGGATATAGAACAAGCTAGGCCTAATAAAGCGCACATTGAGCCCATCACAAAACATAGTAAGCCCATAGTGGTTGATATGGAACTAGATGATGAAAGGAAGTGTGAAGAAGAAAACATTAAACCTAAGCCAGTAGAAGACATCGCAGAATACAAAGATATATCTAAACAAAATCCAGTAATACCATTCACAAATACAGAGATTCAAAACATTGATATAACAGAAGAACAAGACGCCCAAAAAGAAAATTCAAAACTAACCGAAAACAAAAAACCACAAGAAGATACAACTCAACAACGAGATTCAAAAAAAGCAATGTCAATAATTGAAGAGAATATTGTAAATAATAAGGATGCGATAGTAAATAAAGAACACGATGTTCCTACGAGGTTTCCTCAAACAGAACATGCACTCAGTCCGATTCCCCTGACAGAGCAGATTGAAGATCCCTTTAAAATACATTTGTCTTTTCCGAATGCAAGTAAACGGACAGAAAACAAAAAGCTAGCAGTAAAGTTGCCTAGTGCAATATCATCGGAAGCTTGGCGAACTCATTATTTGAAAAAAGAACAGGAGAAGCAGAAAAAAGTTAAACAAGTGCAATTAAGAAAACTACAGAGACAAACTAATGCAAAGCAAAAAGAAAGAACAAATATAAAAAAAAATAAAAAGTCTGGCAGAATGATTAAGAAAAAGACACTAAACGTCCATTGCCAAGGCAAAAATTCAGTGTACTACATGCGAGGAAGATTTAATTAGCGATACAGATGATGATATGGAAAAAAATATTGGCTGTGACTATTGTACTAGATGGTATCATTTAAAATGCACCAATCTTTGTGATATGGCGTATGCAGTGGCAGCAACTAAGGACTATAAATGCAACATTTGCAATAAATAATTATTTACACGACTACACTTTTCCTCAAAATTCCTTTCTAATTTTCATTAAGGGTTAAACAAAGTATTATCTACGTTTTTTTTTATATTATAACAAACATTAGTTTTATTATTTTATTTGAAAATAGTCCCTTTTCTTTTAAGAAATGATTTTATAACCGTTTTTTATTTATACTTAAGTTTATAAATATATTTTAGCTCAAGACAATTTTTTTTGTTTTATGAAAAAGTTTTATAGCTGTTTTTTATTTATATTTTAAATAAATATTATAATATATTTCACATTTGTTTAGTTACTTCGAATTTCAATGATGTTTCTTGCAAAAAGTTTAAGGTGTCTGAATTAACAGGGTATTTTCGGCCGACCGGTCGAAAACCAGATCATGCCTGGCCAGTAACTGGCATACATAGGTCGAAAATAGGAAAAAAATACATTTTTCCTAATTTGCTTATTACTGATGATCAACTATTTTTTTAAATGTTTAATATATGTTTTATTGTATTCTAGATACTTCACTTTTTCCATGATAATATGTGACAATATATAGTTTATCATTTTATATAGCGAAAATGGATAAAATGTCCGAAAATCTGTTAAGTGGCCGACAACCAGCGCACCCACCCTACTTAAAAAAAATGAACCCGCTGAAGCGATAAGAAAAATGTGTTATATTTGTGCCTTTACCAAACCAATTTAAGAAACTGTTTGTAAACGCATTTCTATTTTTAGAATATTGATTTCTTTTCGGTACGATAGTAGTCTAAGAAAGGGTCGATTGCACTCGACAACAGGATGTTTTTATTACTTTTTTATGGCACCAAATATCTTTACTTTTCTTATAGAGTTAATCGTTTTATAGAAACCGTTGATGTAAGAAGCAATAATCTTAATGAAATATATATCAATATTTCGACGTGGTTTATTTGAAGTTTAACAGTCTTATATAAAATCTTATGTATAATATCTATTTCCTAACAAGTGCCAAAAAGGAATACTTTTACGCAAGAGTTAGAAACACACACGAAAATGTAATTTTATTAAAATTAAGATTTTGTTTATTGTTTAAAACCCTAAAATACAATGAAATATTAAGTTAGTTTAGTATAAAATCAACTATTTAACAATTTTATTATCACATACAAAACATGTAATATTAATTACATCTAGTGCAGACTATTGCTTATTATTTAAAACCTCTAATTTAAGATCTAACGTCTAATGAGGCCACATTGGTGGCGAAAAAATGGTCGCGTGTTTCATGGCGCATCGAAAACGAAATAGAGGGATTTACGGGCAGCTCATAATTTTTTTTGAAAAAGGCTTGGAACCGTCTATTTAAATTATCATAAAATCAGGTTCATACCTGCATCCCCTTAGGCGGGGGTGGCATCGACCCTAAAATCTTAAATAGAAAGGGGGCTCGAGTGACACCTCATATTAAAGGTCTTTCGATTCCCTTCAAAATGATAATAAAATTCATATACTTTAGATCAGTAGTTTAAGAAATTTATTGATCTAAAACTTAAAGTACACTTTAATACATCAGATAAGTGGAGATCAATTAAAGCATGAAATTTGCCAGCAAGTGTCATAAAAATGCACTGAAGAGTTTTATTTTCTTAGTTTATGCATTTTTATACCTTACGACCATTTAAGGATACCATACATAAAGCCTAAAAATAAATAAAACTGGATTGGTTTGATTATCTGTGAGACATTATCAACGCATTTTTGTTAATACGTATTAACAGTAAACTATTAATAAACAAACTAGCTTGTTTGTCATTTTACTGTTGAAAACAGCGACTTGAGCGTGTTGTGGCAACGTGTTAAATTCTTTTTTGAAAAAAGTTGTAATGTTACACTTTTACGGTGTTAAAATAAGATACATTTATAAGATGGTGCTATATTTATATTTTGTCATTCACCAAGATGTCAGTGCCTAAAATTTGGGAGTTATCTAGATTGTCTGTGTTATTTAAGTAATCCTTCTAATGTTTGGTTTAAAAAACATATTGTTGACTTGACTTATCCTGTTACATAACAGGATTTATTGGCTTTGCTACTAGGCAGTCGCCAGATTGCTCTCCGTCCGGGGCTCAGAGTCGTTAAATCGGCGACCCTGCACCTTATTCCAGTATGGAAACATTATCGGTAGGATGTCCGGATGGCGAGCTCTAAACTCCTGGATACCCTAAATTTTTAAAATACTTCTTGACTTTTCCTCTTTTAATTTCTGAAATGCATCTTGGCTTTCACTAGGTGCCCCTTGAGAGTAACTGATATCACGAGATGACAATCCCCTACCCGTCCCACTCCCGCCACGTAGCGGCCATTACGTTAATATTCTTTGTAGAACTGCGGCAGACGAACGGGATAGAATGCAGGAACAACTAGGCCTTACACGTTCACAACGTCTGCTGCTCCCTTTCTAGCGGGGTCGCTAGTTTCCATACTGAGCGTCTCCCATTTCCCCCCGAAATAAAGCAGCAAAACCGAATACGTGGAACCACTTATGTTGATAATACAGAGGTCTGCATACGACGAGACGAACCGGAACTGAATTTCGTTATTTCTTAAAAACCTAAAATTTTAAAGTTAATTATTAAGGGCGAGGCTTACGTAAAGAATAGAAGGAAATATAAAAAATATCTAACATAAATTATTCGAAAATAAATATTTAAATTCAATATATATATAAAGATTTATTGAAATATTTACTGTATTCTGAGTTGCCTATCCTTTAAAAATTCGTTTATTTTTATCAAATCAATAAGGGGAAAAGAGACAAAATATAGGAACATTAAGATCAAGTTTTGCGTATAGCACTTCCAACATGTTAGTTTTTTTAGCCAAATTCCTACCTTTTTTTTAAACATTTTTTCTTTGATAAACCTCTTGGCTAAAATCGTTTTGTAACGAGTTCATTCTATTTAGTTTTGACTGTGACCGTGAAAATTCAATTAAACCGCTGATCCTGTTCAAAGGTTGTTTTAAAATTTGTCTTGAACAGTGATCGAATAACAGCCAGGTAATTAATAATTTTAATTTATTTTGGCATGATTTATTTATTTTAATTTTTTCAAATTTTACAATTAGGCTACAATGGATTTTTTTTACAGCTCAGCGGTCATTTTACCACTTTGCATTTTATCACTATTACATTTTCATTGAAATGTGAAAGCCTATATTTCACTTTTGTGGTACTTTTGAACCCAATAGTTTTCACATTAAGAACTTTTGGGTGAAGCCAAAATAAAAAACAAAACCTTTTTGCCACCGCAAGGGTTGTAGTATGAACTGATGTAGTATTCTACTTAGCGAACGTTGGCACAAATAAGATCGGCTTTTACCGAAGAGGTTTTGAAGTATTTGGCCTCTAGTATGCAGCCCAACAACCAGACCCAAGTATGAGTTATCACCTCCTGCTTACCTGCTACCTACTTGGTAAGATTTTTAACTTAAATTTATAAATTCGTCGTACCTTTTATTTTTAAATTTCATTTTCGAATTCTTATAGTTATTTCTATCTATAAATATAATTTATATCACATTCTTGCATTTCCTTTAAACACTGGTAAATATTCACAAGTATAATCTGAAATAAAGGAAAATAATAATTGTATAATATTGTGTTTTACTGTTTGTCTCAGCATTTTTACTAACACACGGGTAAAGGGTGTATGAAGGACGTAATGTAGATTCTCTTTTTTACGTGTGTTGGCGCCTTTTCATTTTATATATATTTTTTGACTTTCCTTCTTCATACACCAAATGAAACGGATTAAAAAGTTTTGATCTCCCCCAAAGCCGAACCACCGTACACGCTAACCTACGTGTCGTAATTGCAAACTCTTAAAATTGCAGTTACGTAACAAATCTTTATAACGTGACTTATAACACCGGAGTTTACGTTATAAAGATAAGAGAAGGAATACCTCTTATTGATTTTAAATAAGAATTTCATACATAGTTCGCGATTGACACGACCAAACCTTGTTGCCAAAATAGTTTTTAACGCTAACCATGGTACACAGCATGGCAGAACGCATTGAAATGATCGAAATATTTTTCGGAAATAATCACCGCTCTAATAGAACATCATAAAAATTTAATGAGCGACATGAGAACAGCAACGTGCATCGAAAATATGTTCTGAAACTTGTGGCTAAATTTCGGGAAACCGGATCAGTGGCCAATCAAAAATGCAACATTTAAAATCCAATAAGGATCGAAGGAACGGAAACGATGGTTTTAGGGCAAGTGTAACTAGATCCAACGTTAAGCACCCGCCAATTGGAAACTGTGTCTGGTGTTAGTCGACGTAGTATCCAAAGGATTTTTAAAACCCATAGTTTTCATCTGTACAAAATACATTTTGTGCAAGAACTTAATGAAGACCGTTTTGATCGGCGATTACAATATTGTGAAGTTGTGAGTGAACGAATTATAAACGATGAAAACCTCCTATTCAACACTTGTTTCTCTAATAAATACTCTTTTTTTCAAACGGCATGATAAATCGTCATAACTGCCGATATTGGTCCGATTCTAATCCCAGAATTTATCATGAGGTACATGCCCAGCAGCCACTAAAATTAAATGTTTGGGCTGCTATTTTTGACGATCATATAGTTGGTCCCTTTTTCTTGCCTGGAAATTTGACAGGTGAAATGTATTTACAATTATCACAAGACGCCATAGAGCCAGCGTTAACAGCAATAATTGAAAATCAAAATGATCGACGATACGTTGAGGATAGTTTAATGTTCCAACAGGACAGTACCCCGCCAGATTAGGCAATATTTGTTCGACAATATTTAGATCAGACCATTATTCCAGGTCGATGGACTGGAAGAAGATGTTCTATTGAATGGCCCCAAGATTGCCAGATTTATCACCTCTGGATTTCTTTCTGTTCTATTATCACTTAAAAAGCAAAATATATGCGACTCAACCGTCTTCATTGCAAGATTTGCAACAAAGAATTGTAAATGAGTGCCACCAAAATTACTCCTGAAACATTGCAGAATGTGCGGCACCGTTTTGAGCAAAACCTCTATTACTGCATGGAGAGTGAAGATGGCCATTTTCAATATTTACTTGGATGACGCGTAAGTACATTCTTGTTATTTATTACTGTGCAGTTTTTTAGACTCTAAAATTAAAGAACTCCGTATGCTTGCGGAAGTGACGCAAGGGTTAAAAATGCATTCAATAATAACATCAGCATCCTCATTAGTTATTTTTATCCCACTTGCTGGCAAATTTCTTGCATTAATTGATCTCCACTAATTTGATGTATTGAAGTCTACTTTAAGCCTAGAATACTAACCCACGTAAATCTGACATGTCGATCTTTTTCAAATAGTCGTTGATTTAATACGCAACTTGGCAACGTCTAGTCGGCTCGTCAGTGCTATCCCCACCATTAACTCCCACATTGTGGAAAGAGAGATCCCTTTATCTACCTACAGAGTAGCACGACCCTCAGGCAGACTAAGATGGCATAAGGGTTATAGTATCTCAATCCCCGAAAGAGAGGACTGAGAGAGAAATAGGCTGGAGTTCTCCAGAGAGGCAATTGTTTGCTATACGGATGGTTCACTATGACACAGTTGCAATCCTCTGGTGCTGGAGTTTACATTGAGGCTACACAAACCGGGTTCAGCTTCCCTTTGGGGAAGTTTTCAACGGTATTTCAGGCTGAGGTATATGCCATTCTAATGGCAATAACGATGAAGGAATTCATAGAGGGGGCATAGGGAGAGATTGTCATATGCTCAGACAGTCAAGCAGCACTTAAGGCGCTCGACTCATGGCGGGATCAGTTTTGGTTCAGGAATGCGGTGACAGGCTAGAGCAGTTGGCGCGACGTAAAAGAGTGAAGTTGGTTTGGGTGCCAGGACACTGTGGGATTGAGGGCAACGAAAGGGCAGATGAGTTTGCTAGACTCGGCGCCACCAGCCCGTATGTAGGACCAGAACCAGCTTTAGGCATCACTAGGCAGCAGATAAGAACAGCTCTCGACGAATGGGCACAACATGAACCTCAACGTGAATGGGGCCAGTCCGGGGTCGGGAGGCAAGCCAAAGACTTCATTGTGAAGCCGGATAAGGGCCGAATAGAGTGGTTACTAGCCCGAGACAGGAAAGCTCTAAATTCCATCGTAGGAAAAGTAACGGGGCACTGTCGATTGAGGAGACACCTCTTTATGTTAGGCATTGAGGAAGATTCTATCTGCACGGAGTGTCAGGAAGAGGAGGAAACTCCGGTTCACTTCCTGTGCAGATATAAAGCGTGAGCGAGACGAAGTTAAGGATCTTGCATGGAAGGATATGCAGACTTACATGGTAAAGACAGGCAGATTCAAGGAAGTACACCTGGTGGCAGGTAGTGGTTGAGGGAGGAGCTGGGGTAGACTGAAAGGGCCTTATAGGCCTACCAGTCAGGTCTCTGACTTCCCCCTAACTACTACTACTAGTGTGTATGTATTTGCAAGGAATGTTAGTATTCTAGGGTTAAGCTTTTAATCAGTTAATCTATAAAAACTACTGAACTAAGGTACATGATATTTTAATCATTTTGAAGGGAATCGAAAGATCTTTAAAATGAAGTTTCACTCGGCACTTAAGATTTTAGGGGTGGTGCCATCCCCACCTAGGGGGCTGCAGGTATGAACGTGATTTTATGATAGTGTCCCTCTCGAAAACAAAATCAACGGGTCCGTTTTAAAAAAAAATATCTGCTGCTCGTAATTGCCTCTGTTTCGTTTTCGATGCTCCAACCTGTATGTGATTTACTTACCCGTATTAGCGAAGAACTTAGTTCCACTGTTATGGGAATGTACCGAGGAGAATTCTGGTTATCAATAGAACAGGGAAAGGATTCACATGGTTCTATAAATTGCGCTTCCACGTTAAATAATGCACCTCTTACAGAAGCTTTGACATCCAGTTCTATACCTTGAATTCCAGGTTCTGTAAATCAAATTTAAATTTCTCATTTCAATTTTTCAAAATAAATTAAGGTAGTTTTTCATAATGTTATGATGGTGTTCCTAATTTACATCAGAATAATAGGTGAGCTGACACGAAATCCAAAAACCGGTACATCTAAAAAAATCGGTTAATTTCTTCTACCCGGAACTTCCCTCGTTAGGAATATTTATTTTTATTATGAATAATTGAAGGGCTTGGGGAAAAAAGGTAACAAGCCACATAAATCTAAAAAATAGGATTTTCTCTTACAGGGAGTTTAATCAAGTAAGGAAGCTATTAAACAAGTATTTTAGCTATTTGCTTAGAAATGGCGCTCTCAGCTGCCAAATTATTTTTTTGCATTTTGTCAAAACAACCGACTTTTTGGTTAAAAACGGAACATGCCACAGTTGATTTTAAAGATGACTGACAGTAAATTGCGTCAAGCGAAAAGAAAAGTAAAATTTGAGAGCAGCGATGAAGCTGAATTTAGTGATTTTGATTCAGATGACGAGGTGAAAGATAAAGATAATCATAATAGTGAGAGTGACAGTTCTACAGATGAATCTACAGCGATATCGGTAAGTTTATTTCTGTGTGGCTTATTCCCTTTTTTAGCAATTTTTTAAATTATTTTTAATCCGTAATAAAATATGTATTTTGCCAATTTATCGAGCTACGTATTGTTACTTTTACATCGAATACTTCTAAATAACGCAAAAATGTTGTATTACTAAGAATTTATTGTATTGAATGTCGAACTATTTAAAATTTTTGTAGACATAATTCCCGGAAAAATATATGTGGCTTATTGCAAAAAGATATATCTAATATATTTTTGCAGAGTGAAGACGAACCTAACCAGTCCACAGATACTCAGGAACAAAATACCTCGAGGGGCTTTCTGATTTCTCCAGAGAAGTCCTACGCGCTGGAGGAAGGTGAATTCAAAGAAAGAGGACCGGGAGAAAAAAAGGAGAGACCTGGGTATGCATACAAAACGTATAGAGGGGTTGAAAAAGATCCTAAAACTGTAAATGTAAGCAAAACTGCAGAGCAAGTCTGATGGGAAAAACAGATAAAATTTTCCATTCATTCTGGAATCTTGAAACTCGAGAGCAACAAAATAACTATTTGTTTGGCCGAATAAAATGCATCCCCAAAAAAAGAAGTTACCCAAAAAAAAACAAAACAACATACACTGCGCAAAACAATTAACGCAACGCCTAAAATTTCGTCTAACTTTGAATGGAAATTTCTCGAGAATGGTTGATCCGATTTTGATGAAGTTTTTATCGAAATTTAGGTTAATTCCTCGTGAATATTCTTTTGATATTAAAATTCAATGTTACTTGGTCCTAGGCAATAATACAGAGTGAAAAAGAAAGACATGTTTTATTTTCCAAAGTTTAAAACACCCTGTAGAATAAATCAGATGGATTCAAGAGATCTAACCAAAAGAATGTTGTAGCCCAGTATGTTTCCAACAAATCGTTTTTTTATTCGCTTCAATAGCACCATTTTTGCCTGAGTTACAGGACTTATTGAAAAGTACTGCATTTACTGTGTTTTAAATGAATTTACCAGTTCATGTTTGAATTGATTCTGTTGAAGACATTTGTAATTTGTAGCTTGGTTGTGAAGATTTTTTTTTGGATCACTAAAATTCAATATTAGTTTTGTTCAGTCAATAATACAGGGTGCAACGAAAAATAAATTATACTGTTTTTTAAATTACGAAAGCATCGGTTACCGGATATTTGAACATGGCGCTATTCTACATTTTAGTTTAGTTATACGAAAAGTTCTTCATGATATCAAGGGCCAGGATCGGTTTAGTTTTGTCAATAATACAGGGAGTTAGAAAAACATGTCTTAATAGGTAAGATTAAGATATGAACACGACAGTCAAAAAAACAAAACACTAAGAACTAAAACGAACAAAAATAAACTTTACAACTATTGAACTAATATTTCGTATTTCCCCCTCTGTTTTTTATGACTGCTTCGCACCTTCTATTCATGCTTAATATCAAATTTCGTATGAGTACCTCATCCAGCCCATTCCAAGTATCGATGAGTAGCTCACCCATCTCTTCCACGTTATTTGGCTGTCTTTCATTAGCCCTTAATCTCCTGCCCAATAAGTCCCAAACATATTCGATTGGGTTCAGGTCCGGACTACGTGCAGGCCATTGCATGACATCGATCCCAACATTATTAACGTAATTTTGCACTACACGTGCTGTATGGGGACGAGCGTTGTCATGCATTAATAAAAACTCCGCTCCAACATTATGTGCAAATGGCCTCACGTGATTGTCCAGTATTTCGTTGATATATTGATCCGCATTCAAATTCCCATCCGCAATAACTAACTCCGTACGACCAGGACCCCTCAAAGATACCCCTTCCCAAACCATTACTGATCCCCCACCAAACATTACGGTATTAACAAAATTCCCCTGTACATAGCGTTCATTTGGCCTACGATACACACGGACCCGTCTATCGCAATTAAAAAGACAGAATCTCGATTCATCTGTCCACAGCACTCTCGACCAATCAGCTTCCGCCCAGTTCATACGTTCGTTAGCCCAATCTAGCCTGGCTCTCCGATGTGTTGCTGTTAACGCAGGACCTCGTGCAGGAACACGTGGTCTCAAATTTCCTTCCCTCAAACGATTCCGCACTGTTTGAGTGCTTACCTGAGGACCATTCGCGAGTTGAATTTCCTGCCTCAGAAACCTTGCCGTCACGAAACGTTGTCGTAAAGCAGACAACCGCAGATACCGGTCTTCACGCTCACTGGTAACACGCTGTCGACCTTGTCCAATCCGTCTGGAATGATCATCGGTCTCCATGTGTCTCTGTATGACTCTATGTACAGTTGATTTATGAACATTCAATCGTTCCGCTATCCTGCTATAGCTCCAGCCTTCGTCTCTAAGAGTTCTTGCAATTACACACTCGTCGCGCGTCAAATTTCTAGTTTGTCTTGGCATGGCTGTACACAATAAGAAGAAAAATTTAAAACCGAACTGAAACTGACGCCTAAATGTCAATCTGGTATAAGTTGTGTTCTCTTGTTACCGGGCAACGTCTTCAACAGAATCAATTCAATCATGAACTGGTAAATTCATTTAAAACACAGTAAATGCAGTACTTTTCAATAAGTCCTGTAACTCAGGCAAAAATTGTGATATTGAAGCGAATAAAAAAACTATTTGTTGGAAACATACTGGGCTACAACATTCTTTTGGTTAGATCTCTTGAATCCATCTGATTTATTCTACAGGGTGTTTTAAACTTTGGTAAATAAAACATGTCTTTCTTTTTCACCCTGTATTATTGCCTAGAACAAAGTAACATTGAATTTTAATATCAAAAGAACATTCACGAGGAATTAACCTAAATTTTGATAAAAATTTCATCAAAATCGGATCACCCATTCTCGAGAAATTTCCATTCAAAGTTAGACGAAATATTAGGCGTTGCGTTAATTGTTTTGCGCAGTGTATATCTTCGAGAAGTGTTTCCTTCAAGTACTATATAAAGATGAACGCAACCGACATAGAAGTATGAAAAACTCAATTTTTGGCAGTTCACGGTCTCCAAAATTTCAAAAAACGGGTATATAATATCTGTTGCCAAATTTCGGAAGGAAAATCTACTCCAAACGCCGATAAAAGGGGAAAACACACTAATAGGGCAAATAAAATATCCGAAGAGAGGATTCAGTCCGTTCATGAGCATATTAAGGCAATACCTAAATATTCTAGTCACTACAGCCGGCAAGACAATCCCAATCGTATTTACATTAATCACGACTTATCAATATCGTCTTTATATTCCTATTATTATGTACCTTCGTGTAATGTTAGAAATACTCTCCCAGTAAAAGTAAATTATTATAGAAGAATTTTCTGCTCAGAAAATAATATAGGATTTAAATTTCCCAAAACGGATACATGCCAAACATTCGCTCGAATCAAATAATGGAAATGTTGAAGAATGTCGGGAAATAAAGTTGAAGTTGGAGCTACACCAAAGAAGGGCCCAGGCGATGCAACAGGATCTGAAAAAAGAGTCCATAGATGCAAAGAAGACAAATAACAAAGAGGTAATTTCATTTGATTTACAGCAGGCATTGCCAGAGCCGGATTTAACAGTCGGAAAAGCCTTTTACCTAAGAAAGGCGTGGATGTACAATTTGGGAATTCATAGTTGCAACACAGAACAGGGCTACATGTTTACTTGGACTGAAAATTTGGCTAAGAGAGGTAGCGATGAAATTGGCGGTGCACTGCTTAAATATATCGACACGTTCCTGAAAGATACAGAAAAAAAAGAGCTCATTAGCTCTAGCTAACTAGGGTTTAATGTCTATCTACATATATGCAACTAGTTAGAGAGAAAAAGTTTTTAGCCATTGAACACCGCTTTCTCATAAGTGGGCATACGCATTTACAGATTATTACAGATCGTGATTTCGTCCTAATTGAAAAAAGAAAGAAATTTACTAATCAAATATATCATCCCAGTCAATGGTGCGAAATTATCAGAAAAGCCAAAAAGAACAAACCATTTGAGGTTGTCAAGATGCAACAAAAAGATTTTCTTTCTTTTGACGAATTGCAAAGACAAACTAACAAAAAACAGATCACAGACGAAAAAAAACCCTACATTTTAGTCAAGTTAGGTGTTTTAGGTTTGAAGCAAGCAGTCCCAATACAATACTCATAAAACATTTTTTAAATGAAGAGTTCAAGTCTGTGAGTATTGACTAAACTAGAAATAAGACACAAAGTCTCGGTCTCAGTCAAAAAAAGTATAATGCGGTTACACGTGTTTCGCCTTTTCAAGCATCATCAGACCTACAATTAATATAACAACCAAAAACTATCACTATAAGTATACAAAATTCAAACAGACCTTCGACATTAACTAAAATCACAAGAACAAATCAAACAACTATAATGTCACATGTTAAAATACACACTGAGATGAGGTTAAGAAACTAAGGTACTGACACGCGCAGATAAAAGTTGAATCAAATAAAAGACAAAAAAATATATAAATAAAAAATATAAAAAAAGGTTATTGATATACCCAGGAATTGAACCCGAGCCTCCGGCGTGACACACCGAGATACTGACCACCACTCTACCAGCAGTCCAATGAAAAGTTTATACATTATCTTCCTGCCGATTAATATTAGTGCCAAGATTATTAAAAATTAGTTGAGGTTCGAAATTGAAGACATCATTAACACAATGTAAAACTGGGCTTCTTTTAGCCCTTGTAATTTCCATCTTCTCTAACAAATCCAGTTTTTTACTCTTTGGACACTCGTGTAGTATCTTTACATTGTTTGGTATAGAAAAATGGTGTCCAGTTGTTAGCAAATGGTTAGCAAAAGCCGACCCTGTCTCAGTGATATCAGTGTTTTTATATTTATCGAAAAAGCTAAAATGTTCCCGGACCCTAGTTGAAATCCTTCTCCCTGATTGTCCGATATATACAGCAGAACAATCTCCACAGCCCAATGAGTACACCCCTGATTTTGAGAGATGTTCAGTCTTATCTTTGGTCATTACTAGATGTCTCTTAAGTGAGTTCACTGTTTTAAAAGCAATTGAGACATCTAAATTTTTGAAAAACTTCGCCACCTGCATTGAAATATTACCAAAAAATGTTAAACCTTTGAAGCATTTTTTAAGTGTTGGTTTAGAGTGAATAATATTAAAGGAAAGTTTGTATTTATTGAAAAACTTAAAATAAAGTCTATTGATGGAGTGGATAGTAAAACCGTTGTTGAAAGCAATTTGTTTTATAATCTGCAATTCCTGATTGAAAGCTTCTCTGGAAAGAGGTATTTTGAACAACCGATAGAAAAATGAGTTGAAGGCTGCGAACTTGTGTGAGTGAGGAGAAATGGAACTAAATTGAATAACGTTATCCAGAGACGATTGTTTTCTGTATATTTCAAATTCTATTTTGGTATTGTTCCTGATTAACATTAAATCTAAGAAAGGTAATCTACCCTCATTCTCCATCTCTAGAGTAAAATCTATTTTGTTATGAAGGGAGTTAACAAAATTCAAAAAATCGGTCAACTCCTGATTGTTTCCTTTCCACACGATACATATATATATCATCTACGTACCTCTTGTAAGCTAATAGATGGATGGTTTTGATTGTTATATTAATTGTAGGTCTGATGATGCCTGAAAAGGCGAAACACGTGTAACCGCATTATACTCTTTTTGACTGAGACCGAGACTTTGTGTCTTATTTCTAGTTTAGTCATTTGAAACTTGGTCTCTTAGAGAATATGGACGCTTTCTTACAGTTTGAAAATGCCAGTCAGGCGAAGCTCGTCCAACTTTACCGGAAAAACTTAATTTTGCGGAAGAATTTGTTGCTTAAAATTTGGTTTCTCCAACAATGTTTATTTTTCAAGTTGACTCCAAGATTCGTCAACATTAGATGTAATGGTCACACCAGATCCTCCGAAGCCGCATTGAAAAATGCAAGAATCATATGTTTGAAGAAAGAGATTAAGAGTCACTATAGTAATTTAAATTCGGCTACCTCTCGACTGAGTTACTTATTTTTTAGAGTTTATTGTTCTGGATTCGATGTTTAGAGATGACGTTGAATCGTTTGGTAGTGCCACTTTTCGCAGATTGGATAAGAAAATTCATAAACTTAAATGCAATCAAAGATCTTTTTTACAGTCAAATAATATTAACGAATATAGGCAAAATCTTGCAAATCCCCATTTAAATTTTCATGCACGTTTTTTAAACTTAACAGATGTTGTTTTTACGTCACAAGAAGAAAAGTTATTAAACCACAACCTAAAATACAATCTATCGCACGATATAGATTTGAGAACAAAAGAGACACTTGCGGTTGAGGCTGAGAACATCATTCAGAGTACTGACATAGCTAACAAGAATATTCTAAAAGCAAAACTTATTAATTTTTTAAATTCCGGCTTCTCTAACAAAAAACAGTGTAATTTTAGAAAAACTGATCTTGATTCATTGAAGAATAAAATAAAATTCCACGACCTGATCGTCACCAAAGCAGATAAAGGCTCTTGTTTGGTGGTTATGAAAAGAGCTGATTACGTGCAGAAGGTTGTAGACTTCCTGGACTCTGGTGAGTTCCAGAGTATCAATAGGGACCCCACAAATTCATTCTTTGTGAAGGTTAAAGGTGTTCTTGATCAAACGTTGGTAACTTTGGAATATTTTAAAACCTCGAAATATAATTTGTATCCTATGAATCCTAGAACGCCTTTGCTCTACGGTTTATCTAAGGTACATAAGGAGGGAAACCCTATCAGACCCGTGGTGTCTTTTGTTGACTCACCCTGTTACCGTTTGTCTTCGTGGCTAAATAAAGTTTTGAGAGAGGTTACGGGTTTTCAGAATACTTACTCCACAAAAAATTCGGTAGATTTGGCGCAGTACCTCAAAAATGTTAACATTCCGCATGATGCAATATTAATTTCCTTAGACGTAAAAAATTTGTTTCCCAGCATACCCCCCAACGAATGCATTAAATTGGTAGAGTTTATTAGACAAAACTGCCCTACCAGCACTAGTAAAGGAGAATCTCGTTTCTCTGTTCTCCACCGTACTGAACCAAAATTTTTTCAAATTTAATGGCTTATTTTTTAGACAGTTAACGGGTCTAGCGATGGGTTCCTGCCTTTCCCCTTTTCTTAGTGAGATTTTTATGAGTGATTTGGAGGCAAAGATTATGAAAAGCCGTTTTGCCAACCATCTATTAGCTTACTTACAGGTACGTAGATGATATATGTATCGTGTGGAAAGGAAACAATCAGGAGTTGACCGATTTTTTGAATTTTGTTAACTCCCTTCATAACAAAATAGATTTTACTCTAGAGATGGAGAATGAGGGTAGATTACCTTTCTTAGATTTAATGTTAATCAGGAACAATACCAAAATAGAATTTGAAATATACAGAAAACAATCGTCTACAGATAACGTTATTCAATTTAGTTCCATTTCTCCTCACTCACACGCAAGTTCGCAGCCTTCAACTCATTTTTCTATCGGTTGTTCAAAATACCTCTTTCCAGGGAAGCTTTCAATCAGGAATTGCAGATTATAAAACAAATTGCTTTCAACAACGGTTTTCCTATCCACTCCATCAATAGACTTTATTTTAAGTTTTTCAATAAATACAAACTTTCCTTTAATATTATTCACTCTAAACCAACACTTAAAAAATGCTTTAAAGGTTTAACATTTTTTGGTAATATTTCAATGCAGGTGGCGAAGTTTTTCAAACATTTAGATGTCTCAATTGCTTTTAAAACAGTGAACTCACTTAAGAGACATCTAGTAATGACCAAAGATAAGACTGAACATCTCTCAAAATCAGGGGTGTACTCATTGGGCTGTGGAGATTGTTCTGCTGTATATATCGGACAATCAGGGAGAAGGATTTCCACTAGGGTCCGGGAACATTTTTTGATAAATATAAAAACACTGATATCACTGAGACAGGGTCGGCTTTTGCTAACAACTGGACACCATTTTTCTATACCAAACAATGTAAAGATACTACACGAGTGTCCAAAGAGTAAAAAACTGGATTTGTTAGAGAAGATGAAAATTACAAGGGCTAAAAGAAGCCCAGTTTTACATTGTGTTAATGACGTCTTCAATTTCGAACCTCAACTAATTTTTAATAATCTTGGCACTGATATTAATCGGCAGGAAGATAATGTATAAACTTTTCATTGGACCTGCTGGTAGAGTGGTGGTCATTATCTCGGTGTGTCACGCCGGAGGCTCGGGTTCAATTCCTGGGTATATCAATAACCTTTTTTTATTTATATATTTTTTTGTCTTTTATTTGATTCAACTTTTATCTGCGCGTGTCAATACCTTAGTTTCTTAACCTCATCTCAGTGTGTATTTTAACATGTGACGTTATAGTTGTTTGATTTGTTCTTGTGATTTTAGTTAATGTCGAAGGTCTGTTTGAATTTTGTATATTTATAATGATAGTTTTTGATTGTTATATTAATTGTAGGTCTGATGATGCCTGAAAAGGCGAAACTCGTGTAACCGCATTATACTCTTTTTGACTGAGACCGAGACTTTGTGTCTTATTTCTAGTTTAGTCATTTGAAACTTGGTCTCTTAGAGAATATGGACGCTTTCTTACAGTCTGTGAGTATTGGTAAGCAAGGAATAAAAGATGGAAATCGTGTAAGTCTGAAGAATATTCCTCCAAAATATTCAGCGTTTGTACCTTTTATTGAAAATAAGCTAAAAAATTTGAAGGAATTGATGCCCTATATCCCTTCAATCTATCACTATTTTACGTTCAGCTGGGCGTTACACAATTAGAGTCCACAGATCACACCGAAGATCCTGAAACGGAGAATTTTGACCTAGACTAATAAGTAAAAATCAGTTCTAAGAAATAAAATGTTACAAAATATTTGTACTTAAAAAGGAATAAGCTACGTTTTTTATGAAAAAAAAACCTTTTTCTTTTATGTTAACGGTTTATTTTTATAATTTTGGTTTTGTAAAATGCTTGTTTTTTATTGCTGTTTAGTTATATTCAAAACTCTGATTTCAGGATTTAATTCAATGTTTCAAACTAGGTTTTCCCCATATTTATCTTTTGTGGCTTTTTACTTTTTTCCCCAAGCCCTTCAATTAAGTCTAACCCAATTTAGTTCCTCTCACAGTCATTTAGTAATACATATACTGTCTTTTCAAACATTTTTATTGGACGCCATTTCATTCCACCATATTGAGTTCGTGGCAACATTTTAGCAGTTCTACCTATGCCGCACTAACTTAAAATAAATAGAATAAGTTGTTTTTCAACTGATTTTTTTTTAAATTTTTATCAGACAGAAAATTTTATCAGTTTACTCTATATTACATTGAATTTTTGTGCAGAACTTGAGGTCAAGTGAACAAAAAAAATTATGCCGATTTTTTAAACAATTTATCTGGCCGCCTTTGTTCCGCAATGTTGAACTCTTCGCAGAAGTTTACCAATTTATTTGATCTCTAGTTTTTTAGATTGATTTTTTAACTATTTTATTGGGCCGCCATTTTCTTCTGCCGTCTTGGATTCGTACCAAAATTTAAAGTAAATTAGAACATTAGTTTTTTAAGTAATAATTTTTTTAAACATTTCACTAGGCTGCCATTTTGTTCCTTGTATAACTACAGTTTGAATGTAATTAGGTAAGTAGTTTTTTAGCTATGCCGCCAAACGACAGACAGACAGGCCTACGGAATTTAGATAATACTAGCGGGTACCTGCGACTTCGTTCGCGTATGGTGATAACGAAAGGAATATAAAGAGGTACTTAAATCGCCTTATTTAAATACTTCTTTATAAACCACGTTTTTCGCTGCATTTTCTTTCAATTTTTCTCAACATGGGCTTGGGAGATTTTTGTTTATAAATTATTTCCGATTTTCTGAAGCACCCTGTATATATTTAAAAAATATGTAAAATAATGAAATAAAATATACCTGTCTTTTCAAAAACTTACCGTTTTTTTAAATGAAAAACGTAATATTTAAGGGGGATTTCATCTCCCTTCTTATCCAATCTGCACATCCTACAATCGACCTGTATTCAAAAATTCAGCTTTTTACGTCAACCGGTTTGACCAGAATCGTGATTAATAAGTGACCCGATTTTTTTAAACACCCTGTAAACATTTCTAAAAAATTTTAAAATATGTAAAATAATTTGAGTTAAATTAGGTAAGTAATTTTTTAGTAATATTTCTTTAAGATTTCACTTGACCGTCATTCTGTTTCAACATTTTAAGCTTAACATCTGTAGTTGTTGTCAATAATATAAAGTAATTTCTGTCCAAAACGCATCTTTGTATCTTAATTTTTCACGAAGTTGTATGGTTCCAAATCAACCTTACATATTTATGATCCCCACTTACCCCACTTCACCTTATCTAGAAATATTGAAATGCAGTTACTTACCGAAACGATCTGGAGCAATGAGAATATTATAGGGATGTCCTCTTTGAAGATAGCAGATATTATCTTCACAGCCTTCGATTGCAAGCTCATCTATCTCTATGTTGAAGGAACCTAAAAAAACAATTTAACATATATATATATATATATATATATATATATATATATATATATACATATATATATATATATATATATATATATATATATATATATATATATATATATATATATAGGGTTATTCACGCAACCCGTTCATTAAAAGTTTTTGATGATACCATTTAGATAAAAGTTTCAAATTTTGGGATTAAGGTAAGGTCAAGGGGTACTTCTTTTATTTTCAACTTCCTGTCACTTTCGGTTTAACCGGAAGTTGGTATCAACTTGCTTATTTTAAATGGAACACCTTGTATTTTATGATATTTTTGGATTCTACGGAGAATTTTAATGCTATTTTATGTAGCATGTCCTATACCTAGGTTCAAGCGTTCTTAAGATACTTGACCTTGAACCAAAAATGAGCCTTCGGGGTACCAAATTTTAAAATCTCATATTTTTGTAAGTTTTGAAGATATGATCTTCATATTTTGCAGACGATCGGTAAATAATCTTAGGTTTCTATTTTTTTTGTTGAATTTGTCTATTTTTATACAGGGTGTTCTAAATTCAGCGGCAAACATTCACATTTTCAAGTCCGTTTTTTTAAATGGGACACCCTATAACTTTATGCACTATCAAATGTAGAATTTAATTTTCTATCGAACTGTATTAAGGTTCCCTATACCTATTCGTAACCATTTTCGAAATAATCAGGTTTTTATTAAACTATCATATATATTTGCTGAATGCTTACACCTTCCCGTAGTAAGCCATAGAAAAACAATTGTGCTTTTCTATTCAACATGACAGCTGATTTGAAACTTTTAAATTAAAATAAAATAACTCAAAAGCTGATTTTCTCAATTTATTTTATATTCGCGGAGAATGTTACAAAATATTGGAGAGAACGTGCCATGTTTTTAATGAAAAACATCCTCATTTATCGCCAATGAACAAAAGAAAATTGAAGAGGATTGAAAGAAAATTTTTTCGTTTCGGAAAAGTTAAATTTATAAAAAGTGTAATAAATTGTTTACATTATTTTTAACCATATCTACTAAGTTCGAGACTGTTCTAAACTTGTTTTAGTGAACTTAAAAATTATAGCAATCTAACAATCAACAATAAATAAATAAAATAATAAAATTGAATTATAACAAATGTTCTATATGCTGTCCGTTCATTTGAAGACACATTTCAATTCTTCTTTGTACAGTTGCTGTGGCCCGTTGAATTTGTCCGTTTTCTAATTCGGCAAAAGCTGTTCGTATCCTATCCAGTAAATCTTGTTGGTTATTTACTAGGGAAGCATAGACTTTACCTTTGATAAATCCCCATAAATAAAAGTCTAGGGGTGTTAAATCAGGCGATCGCGGGGGCCATCTCCAAGGGCCATTGGGACCAATCCAGCGATCTTCAAAAATTCGAGATAATTGCAGATAAACTGCAGCGGAATTATGTGCTGGTGCCCCATCTAATTGATACCAATAATTTTGCAGCTCACCAATAGGAATTTCTTCTATAAATTCAGAAACCGTCACTCGTAGAATGTCCAAATACTTATCACTGTTTAAATTGTCTTCATAAATACAGTACCGCACCTGATCATTTAATACTATACCGAAAACATTGAAGCTAAACCTCTCTTGAGAACGCGTTTCGTGTAAAGCGTGCGGATTTTCTGCTGCCTAGAAATGTTCGTTTCTTCTATTTGTTATTCTTTCTCTAGAAAATTTCGCTTCATCGGTCCAAAATATTTTTGAAAGGAATTGAGGGTCCTCTTGAATTTTCAAAAACATGAATTCGCAAAATTCTACTCGTCGGACGTCATCACCAGGTCTTAAGGCTTGCATGTTTTGAAAGGAATAAGGGTGCATATGATGTTCGCTCAAGATTCTTTGAACAGATGAAGAAGAAATTCCCAAATCGTTTTCTGCAAACGGTATTGAACTTTGCGGGTTTGCGTGGAAATAAGCTAATGTGTTTATTACGTTATCCTCGGCATTTGTCACTGGTTTCGGAACATTTTTTGTAACTTTAACCTTGCCAAAACGCAAAAAGTTCGTTTCAATCCTCCTGAATTTTGACTTGTTCATTGGCGGCAAATCAGGGTGGCGTTCATTAAACACACGACACGTTCTCTCCAAAATTTTATAACATTCTCCATGAATATAATATCAGCGTTCATTTAGAAGATTTAGTTTATCACTGACAGCTTTCGATAAATAACGCATACTAATCATCTGTCATATTAGATATTGGATCTCAATTGTTTTTCCATGGCTCACCATTGGAACATGTAAACATTTAAGCAAATACATACGATATTTTTTATAAAACCCAATTATTTCGAAAATGGTTACGAATAGGTATAGGAAACCTTAATACAGTTCGATAAAAAATGAAATTCTAAATTTGATAGTGCATAAAGTTATAGGGTGTCCCATTTAAAAAAAACGGACTTTAGCGGCTTTGAAAATGTGAATGTTTGCCGCTGAATTTAGGACACCCTGTATAAAAATAGACAAATTCAATAAAAAAAACTATAAATCTAAAATTATTTACCAATCGTCTACAAAAAATGAAGATTATATCTTCAAAACTTACAAAAATATGAGATTTTAAAATTTGGTACCCCGAAGGCTCATTTTCGGTTCAAGGTCAAATATCTTAAGAACTCTTGAACCTAGGTATAGGACATGCTACATAAAATTGCATTAAAATTCTCCGTAAAAATCCAAAAATATCATAAAATACAGGATGTTCCATTTAAAATAAGCAAGTTAATACCAAGTTTCTTTCGAAAACCATTTAGTTTTTAAATTATGTCTAATTATTCAACAAACATACAGTTCCAAAAAAAGTGACGCACTTGATTTTTGACCCAAGTTCAATGTCTCAGTTCAAAGGTAGGTAATACCTTTGTCTTTCAGCAAAAATGAAATAAATGAAAAATTTCTCAAAGATTCTTGGATAATAACGTAAAATTTAGAACTATGCTTTTTTGCTATTTTTTGACTTGCCCTCTGTATGAGTTTAAGGAATCGTATAGAAACTGTTTACGCCTTATATAAAAGTTACTTTTTCTGTGAGCATTTTGATTTTTTATTCACTGGCGTATCTCTAAAATTGACCAAATTACAGCTTTTTTAAAAAAATCCGCAAAAAAGAGTTGCAAATTCGTAATCCGCGATAAAAACTTAATTTAAAACCCTTTAAGTCTTTTTTAATGGAACTAGAAATTATGTATAAAAAGTCGGATCATAATCGATTTCGAAAAAACAATTGCCGTCGCCATGCCAATTCATTTGTTATAGTTCGCCATATTGGTCAGTTATGTATTTCACTAACTTCATGATTGTCATTTTTTTATACGAAAAAAAGTTTTAGTGATAAAATGCCTCTCAAAAGCCTAGCAGAATTGGCAGATGCGTTATCAGAAGAATATGACCATACACCAATGGAAAGAATAAGAAACCGAATTTTAAGTACGCCACGCGGATTAGAAGCTCTCAGAGTTGCTAAAGGAGGCAATACTCGTTACTAAGCACACTATTCAAGTTCTTTTTTATCCAATTGTTGTTATTTTGCGTTATTAAAAAAGTTTTATAAAATTTATATCATTTTTATTTTATTAGAATATCGCTTCTGAAAAATCAAGTAGGTACCTTGGCAAAATGCAAGATTACAATACAAAAGCTGTAATTGAGATATCGTCACAAATTAATGAACAGAATAACATACTTGTCTTAGAAGAAGGGTCATTTATCTAGAGTGTAAAAATTTTCTATACAAATGCTCGAATAATACACAGGATAAGTCAAAAAAACAGGAAAAAAGTAATAAGTAAGTTTTGCCATTAACATTCATGTAGCTTAAGTCCTAACTCTAAAATCTGTATAGCAAACGAAGTATGCTTGAAATTGAAGCATACGGATTATTTAAAAAAAATTTTTGAGTTCAACAATAAATACTATAAACAACTTGAGGGAACCGCGATTGGCAATTGTCTATCTCCGTTCCTAGATTTTTTTCTTTTAATCTGGATGCAAGTAATTCAGCGGATTTCTTTGAGAGATTCAGCTTTCTTATAAGATCGTTTAGTTCTTCTTGATTGAAACAGTGCGGAGTTGCTAACAAGTATTTCTTCCGAATGCGCTACAGGCCCTCTTGCAGAATCTAGGATATGTCCATTTGTATCTATTGTTTCTATTTATGCCTTTAATATTAACGAGACAAAAATAGCAGTCGTCATGATGGTTTCGCGGTTTTCTCCAAACCATTGGTACACCAAACTTTAGGCACTTCCTCTTTCCAATTGTCCATGTTTTACATATGAAATGTGGGGCCCAAGATTTATCTTGATTTCCTAAATGAACGCCAAAATAGGCAAGATGGGCTCTTTTCACAAAGTCAGAAATCGTTTTCCTGCTCTTTTTCAAAGTGTATTCACCACACACATAACAAAAAACATCGGGATGATTTACACAGGTACGTCTGCTTGTGGATGTCATTGTTTCAGTTTGGTGTCTTGATACTACAAAACGACCAAAATGATAGCACAACATTACTTGGGAAAACTCAGTAATATACTAAATCGAGTACAGCCAAGTAGGTATAGAAGGATCGGGTCATAGGCAATTACAGGTATAAAAGTAATTAAGAGCAGTGTATTGAGTAGTTCCTAGTATAGGAACGTTGGGTCAGGGACAATTTCAGGTATCCATTTGGTTAATTAGATTCTGGGAAATTTCTATTTTGACGATTAAGTACATATTTATCTCTTTATTTGTTGTCCTTTATAAGAAAAAAATATCAATTAACCTGTATCTCAAAAACTAGAGCTGATAGAAAAAATCTGGCGGCATTTTAGGAATCAGCACATTAAAAATTATCTAAAGTCAGATGTTAGATTTCCGGCACCAAATTTTTGTTTTCATTTTGTTACCCTGTGTTATTCAACAAAAATACCTAACTACATATTTTTGCCCAAGAATATTTTAGAGAATTAGGTATCTTTATCAACCCGTCACTAATAAACAAAAATTAAGGGATTATTCTACTTAGAGTGGCGGCTCGTCAGGGTAGGCCTCTGTGGCCGCGCCTCACCCCCAAAATAAAGGAAAAGAGAATTTTTTTATATAACTTTTTATCTATTACCAATTAGAAATATACTTTTTAACAGTTTTACAACATAATAACATTAAAAAAAAAAACAAAATATAATCCCATAATAAATATTTTAGAAAATAAATTCTGACCACATCAAAAAACCGACCGTGCAATTCGTGCAAACCCATTCCTAAAGAAAGTGCTCTCGAATGAGGCGAAATAATTTTAGCTTGGAAAGTTTCGACTTCTGACCTATTTATCAACGGCCGGTGCCGATACGGGCAAGTCACCTGATTACGACAGAGCGGGATGGCGATTGCCGATGCACGCGTTTTCTATTGCATTCTTGAGGCGATAAATATGTAGCTTGGATATGCTTTTATTGGTTATTTAAATCACATGACTAGCGAAATATTCCAACCGCTTCTTTTTACATGGTGCGTGCGGCTGAGAAATAGAGGTGGGCAATCCAGATCTTTTTAAAGAGTCGGGTCAACGGATCTGGATCAGTTAAAAGATCCGGGTCAGTGAGCCGGATCCCGGGTCAGTCGGCTCCCTATCAAATATCACTGTTCAATAGAGCGAAGAAGCGACACTCTTGGCTCGTGAGCGACGCGACTGCCACCCGAGACCCGACCTTTTAGATTTGTTGAAAATATTTGATGCTGCATCGGCTCGGCCAGACGGCCACATCTATTGATGTTCTTTAACAAACACATATTTAATATTTTGCGCAATGAGTTACATATACAAATAACAATTATTAATTGTTTAAAAGTCATAACAAATTTAATAATTTATAAATAATGATTTGTGATTATTCTTTAAGTCTCCACAAATAAAATTGTATATTTATTTATTAAGTCACTTCTTTGATGATAAGGTCGACATTCCGACAACGACACGATTATAATTATGAGTATAACTTAAACAAAACGAAACTATTATTAATAACTTATCTTAAAAGAAAAGGGCCATTCCGGCCATTATTCTTGTCGCCTCGTCTGGTGTTGAAATACAAGGGACGTGCTCGATGCTCGTTAGTTTTTATTATCCCTTAAATTTATTGCTTTATGATTATGCTTTGTCACTACTCAGTAGGTAGGATAATAAAGTTTGTTTGCCGAACCGATCCGTAAATTTGTTATTTTTTTGCTTCATAAATTCATAAGCTTAAACTTAAACATATCTGGCCGAAGTGGCGACCCTCGAAGGCAGTCGAAGCCCTTAAATAAAAAGAATAATTATCAGACATATGGTTAATTTATTTATTTAACATATAAAAAAAGGTGCTGAGGGTTTTTTTTTCAACAACTTTCGTATATTGCTTATAAACATAATTTTAAATCATGTCAAGAAAAGTTAGTGAAATTTGGAATCATTTCGAGGAACGGGAAAACAAAGCTAAGTGTAATTATTGTTCCCAAGTAATAAGTGTATCAAAGGGCTCTACTGGAAATTTATCTCGACATATGCGTGCAAAACATTCAGGTAAACAATAATTTTGATAAATTTAAATTAAAATTGACTATTTCCTTAGATAATTTCAAACTGATAATTTTGTTCTGACATAGGCGTAGGCCAAAAGAAAATGATTTACAGCGACAATCGTGCACTAGTGCAATTACAGATTATTAATTACAGAGTGTCAGAAATAAATGTTTAATGCATTTAATGGATTTTTCCCGTAATATTGTCTACAGGAGATAGTCTTTCCTATGCTTCTATGCAATTTTTTAAGAAACATTTTTACCGTTTTACCAATTTTTTTTCAGGGGTAAAAAAGCAAAGAGAAACCAACGCAGCAATTGAAACTGTTTATAATGACCAAGTTTCTGATACACCCGAAATTGGATATGAACTTCAAAGTGTGGCCAGTACATCTACTCCATCCACTTCCACGCCGGCTCTTGTGCCTAATGTTGGCGCTGGTACTAGAAAACGACAGCTGCAGTCTTCTATTGGAAATTTTTTTATAAATACAAAACCCATCCCGATTAACAAATCTAAGGAGTTAGACCACCAGTTAATCAAAATGATTGTGAAAGAATATCATCCATTTTCAATAGTAGAGGATCAGGAATTTAAATCGTTTATATCTATGCTTTGTCCTGGGTACAAACTTCCAAGCAGAAAAACAATTTCCACCAGTCTTGTTCCTCAAATATATAATAAATGTCGTGAAAGTGTAATTAACAATTTAAAAACAGCAACAGCAATTTGCATTAGTACAGATGGATGGACGTCAATTAACAATGAAAGTTTTGAAGCGATAACAGCACACTGGATATACAAAGCTGAAATGCAATCCTGTTTGTTAGACTGTGTACCGTTTGCTGAAAAACACACAGCCGAAAATTTAACTCAACTATTGACCCAAACATTTGCAGAGTGGAACATTAGTCATCAAATTACCTGTATTGTAAGTGATAACGCGTTTAACATTGTCGCGGCTATTCGTAACGGCAACTGGCGCCATTGGGGATGTTTCGCCCACTCAGTTAATTTAATTGTGCAAAAAGGTTTAAAAGAAATTGACAGCACCTTGAATAAAGTAAGACGGATGGTGGAATATTTTAAAAGAAGTTTCAATGCCAATGCAAAATTAAACCAAGTTCAGGAGCAGATGGGATTCTCCGTGTTAAAGTTAAAAATGGATATTTCTACCCGTTGGAATTCCACATAGGACATGATAAAAAGAATAACGGAAAGACAAGAACCAGTTATTTCTACATTGGCCCTGTTACAAAAACAAAATGATTTATATTTAACGCCTGATGAATGGGACACTCTTAAAATGTGTGCTGAAATTTTGAAAATATTTGACGATATAACAAATGAAATAAGTGCCGAAAAAAACGTTACACTTTCCAAAATATTTTTATTTGTGTCAGCTATGGAAAAACATTTTTTAGAATTTCGTGAGAACCAAGAATTAAATCAAGAAGTACAGAGCATGATTACAATTTTTTTAAATCAAATTGGAGAGAGATTTAAAAATATCGAAAAACATGAGCTCCTGTCTCAAGCTACCATACTCGACCCAAGATTTAAAAAATTTGGGTTTTCGGACACAGATAAAGCTAATTTAGCAGTAGAAAATATAAAAAAGAAAATTTCAATAAATTATCAAAAAAGTTACAATACAGATACAGATGCTAAAAATTCTCAGTCAGATAAAGAAGAAAATGTAACTAAGAGCAGTTCCCTCTGGAAAAAGTTTGATGAAACAGTTACTAATTCCAAAGCACTTAGTAACCCTAAAGCAGCTAGTATAATTGAAATGGACAAATATTTGAGTGAGCCACTTCTTTACAGGCAAGAAAATCCATTGCTTTGGTGGGAACAGAGAAAAGACGTCTATCCTTCCCTATATAATTTAGCAAAAAAAAGGCTATGTATTGTAGCAACTTCGGTATCGTGCGAACGGCAATTTTCCAAGGCGGGCCAAATTGCAACAGAGAAAAGGAGCAGGCTAAAAAGCTCAAAAATTAGCCAAATTATGTTTTTAAATAGCAACTTGTAATAAAAATATGCAAACTCACGAAGAAATATAACTGGTGGTAGTGGTGGTGGAATTTTTATTTGTTATAAAAAATATATATGTTTATTTTAGTTGATATTTTTTATTATTTGTTATTTACATAAATCATACATAAATGTTTTTTTTTTTGGGTTTTATTAATTACTTTAGTTATTATTTGCGAGTGTATTTATATAAACGTAAAAATTAAGGATTTTGTGTTTTGTTATATAATTTATATATGTATGTTTGTTATATTATTTATAATTATTTCATTATAACGACCCACATAATAATGAATAAACCCTCATATTTAGAATTTCATGACTTCAATTGCACCGTAACGTAATCGATGCCCGATCCACCAAAAAAACCCAACCCACAGATCCAACGCAGCACGAATACAAGATCAATTAGGGAACGAATCAACGAACGACGGAACGACTTCACACGTTCAGCCGTTCCGCTTAGCAGGTCAGCGATTCGCGACAATCGCGACTCTTATTTTTCTGGGATCCGTGAGCCGGCTCCCAATATTTTAACGACCCGGCTCTTACGGGTCACTTTAAAGATCCGGATCAGTGAACCGGGTCGGTCGTGAACGACCCATCTCTGCTGAGAAAGAAATAGGAAATAGATTGCGATAATCGCTGATTGAGGGCGTTCTGTCTTTTAAGGTGAATAAATACGCGTGAGTAAGTTTTTGTTTTGTTTTGAATTGGTAAGTTGGACCGTTCCATTTTTTGTATTTGCTTTTGAAATGAATCCTATTCACGACATTATTGCTTCATTAATTGCAACGCCTTTTTTAAGAAGAAGCGAAACTGAAAAGAAACAGATATTAGGTAGCCGTCCGACGCCGAAAATTTTAGCAATATTTAACGATAAGAGGCAAGGTAAAAAATATTCAAGAACTTTTCAAATATCTTGGTACGAAACTTATAGGTGGCTATGCGGAAGTATTTATAAAGAAAGCTTATATTGTTGGCCTTGTATTTTATTAGGTTGCGTCAAAAATAATTGGAGTTCAGGGGGCGGATATTCGGATTTAAAAAATTTTTCACGAGCAGTAAAATCGCATGAAAATTCAAGAGAGCATATTAAAAATACGGTAGCACTTACAAGACTGGAGCAAAATAGGGCGACTATTGCGGATGCACTTCAAGAAAATGCAAGTCTTAATAAAATTGTTTATAATAAAAATGTTCGAAAAACCCGTTTATTATTAAATTATTTAATTGATGTTACTATTACTTTGGGTAAACAGGACTTGGCATTTCGAAGTCATAATGAAACAACAGATTCTTTTAACCGTGGCAATTTTAAGGAAATATTTGCATGCTTAATAAAAAGAAATGCCGAACTTACTGAACATTGTGCTAAATTTAGTAATATTTTTACGGGACAATCTAAGACTACAAAATGAACTAATTGGTTGCATACATGACTATATTCAAGAATAAGTATATAAAAAAAGAAATCAATGACACCGATTGTTGTTTTTTTGGCGTAATTGCAGATGATAGTACTGATATAACAGAAAAATCACAGTGTTCGATAACAGTTAGGTATGTGACCAACGGATCTTTAACAGAAAGATTTTTAGGATTTTTTGACGTTAGCGATAATAGAACAGCAGAGAGCCTTTTTCATTTAATACAAAACAGCTTAGAGCCTTATGACTTTAAAAATAAATTGGTCGCGCAGTGTTACGATGGGGCTAGTGTTATGGCAGGTGAAATAAATGGGCTTCAAACAAAAGTTAGATCTATTGCTCCTTTAGCTATGTTTACTCATTGTTGCGCCCAAAGATTAAATCTAGTTTTACAACAGGGAACAAAACTGATTACCCAAAGTCGTATATTTTTTGCCACTTTATTAGGAATACCAAATTATTTCCACCAATCACCAAAACGGTCTTTTGTGCTTAATCAGATAGTAGGTAAAAGAATTCCGCGAGCTGTAGAAACGCGATGGTATACACGGTCTAAAATTTTAAACTTAGTGGCTAATGAATGGGACAATTTAATTATAGTATTTGAAACTATTATTAATGATTTAAGTTCTGGAACAGAATCTATTAATGGTGCAAAAGGATTTCTAAAGCATTTTAATGATTTCGAATTTTGCCTTTTAACGCATATTTATAAACAAATTTTTAGTTGCACTGATGTACTGTTTAAATATTACAGTTAAAGCATTTAGATATAAATTACTGGATTTTGCAAATAAACCTTGCCAAGCAACGAATTATTAAATTTAGAAACGAGGACCATTTCAAAGAACTTTTCAATATTGCTAAAAAAGCCACTATTCTGCCAACTAACACACGTCGAGGGCAATGTTCTAGCGACTTTGATATTTTTACTAAATATAAAATATTATATTTCGAAATAATAGATTGTATAATTCTTCAATTAGGGACGCGGTTTGAAAATTTAAATAATTTAAATTTCTTTGCTTTAGCCGATTGCACAAGATATTCGGAATATGTTAAATGCTTTCCAGACGACTTATTAAATAATTTATTAAAAAATTATCCAAACATTTTTGACAGAGATAGATTAAAGAATGAGCTTTCTGTATTGTATAGGGATGAACAATTTTCAAATTTAGATGTCGATATAAGTCTAGCTTTGTTATTTAAAGATTTTAAAGCAATTTTTGCGGAAGCATATAAGCTTTTTAATTTAGTTTTAACTATTCCCGCAACAAATGTATCGGCTGAACGAAATTTTTCATGTCTTAAACGGATCAAAACCTACCTAAGAAACCCAATGACACAAGAACGGCTTTCGGGTTTAGCAATGTTGTCAATAGAGCAGGAATTACTGTCAGAACTTAGTGAAGATCAAAACTTTTACGACCAAATTATAGATAAATTTGCAACCTGAAAAGACAGACGTATAGATTTAATCTACAAAAAGTAGTTTTTTTATCTTATTTCATACAACTATTTATTTTAAGTTTTAATAAACTAAATTATGTTTTTATTATCGCAATCACCGCTATATTTTAGTGATAGGTGTACATATTTTACTTGTTTTGTTTACTTTTTATTTACTTTTTTTAGAGTTTATTTTTTTAGTTTTTAATGGTTTAGTAGGGCTATTGGCGATGACCTCCATTAAAAAAAAAAGGTCAACGCGTCGCAGAATAATACCTCATGGGTGACGTGGAAATTTATTCACATTTAAACAAAATTAACCTCATGTAGCCTCACCCTTCAATATACTCACGAGCCGCCACTGTCTACTTACCGCAATCCATAAAGTCTACATCAGCGAAAGAATAGGACAAGAGCCCCACTAAAAATACACACAACCTAAACTGAAGATGCATCGTAGTACTGTGTTGTAATACTGTTGTTTTTTTAAAATTACTTGAACATGAATACGTACCACTGATTTTATATCTTTAAGTATTTCGATTAGAATATTAAATTCCTGATTAATCCAATAAAATTTTGTCGCAGAAAAACTAAAATATGCATTGATTATCTACATTTAATCCAAAGTCCTTAAGTGTAGACATCTCGAAATTTTGTTACACGCCCGTTGTAGAATATTGATATCTACATAAAATAAGAAAATTAAACTTGCCTTGCTGAACCTCACATCGCACTGTGGATTCTCGCATCATAATTTTGGTCATAACTGATTTAAAATAAAGTATTTATAATATCTTTCCAGTAAGCATTTTTCTAAAGCAAACAATCTAGTAGGCCTAGAAAAATAAATGCATAAACAAAAGTTGCACTGTATGCTGTCAGTCAGAAGTTTGATGTCAAGGTGTTTGAAACATGAATAAAATGTATTTTTAAAAGATTTTTTTATCTGATTTTGAATTGTTTTGTAGAAAGTAGTTACAGTGCCTACAGTTTGTTAAATATACGGATTAATTAGAGAAAGGTAAGTAAAATTTAAAAACGTTTTTTTTTGTTAAAATTTAATTTGGTATGTGGCCGCAGAGCTTATTTACTGCTTACATGCGCAAGATGTATTATTATTTTTTTAAAAACACTTTCTTACATTGAAATATTGCTTTCTGTCATTCTCCGTTTTTCCAGTTTATTCGGTTTTAGATACAGTAGTGTCTGTAGAAAAAAAATATTTTAAAAACTCTTGCCCCAACTCGCCTCCAGGCAAAATTTTTAATTTTTTGATGTATGTTGTATTTAAAAAAAAAAATAAAAATAACATTATGGATTTTTTACTTATACCTATACTAGAAACGAAAGTTTCTTGTTTTATTGAGAAGGTACGATGCAAACCAAAGTCTATTAGGTGAAGTTTTCTTAGGGTTAAGCATTTTTAGATATACAGGATGTTTGCAAATTAAAGAGAGATGTTTTGAAAACTGCAAAACTTTTGTTTGAATAAAATCTGGATTAAAACTGTTCATGAGACTAGAAATAGATACCTTAATGAGAAAAATAAATAAAAAAAAATCTTACATTTTTCATTTGCTAACTGAATTCTTCTATTACAGAGTAATCCAGAGCAAGTGAAAACATGAATCTTAAAAGAATAGATGTGTTTAATTTCTGGATTGATAAAAACGATAATCGTAAAGATAAAAATCTGCAAGTATGCCGCGAGATCTTAAATATGATGAATATCAAAAGCCCCAAGTTTGAATAGTCTACAAAAAGAAAAATTAATGAAATTTGCGACCAGCTATCCAAAAGGTGGAAAAAAGTAATCGTACGAAGAGTAGGTTTTTAAAACAAAACGCTAAATGGATAAATAGTACTGTTCTTCTATTCCCGCAAATGGATAACATACAAACGCCAACAAACTTGCTGGGAAGACCCGAAAAGTCATTTTCCTCGAGTAGTGAAAGAACTAGAAGAAGAAAAATTAAGGAATTAGCAACAAGTTGCGAGCAAAATCAGTTAATTGGGGCAACAAAGCTAAGTTTAAAAAAAGACGGAAAAAGAGATGAAGTCAAACTGCTTAAAGAGAGTGTCGAAACCTCTCCTACTAGAGCCTCAAAAATAATAAGCAATTGGAATATACAGAAATCAAAGCCAATTATACCATACACAAGTAAAGAAGCACTTAGCTTGATTATTGAGACTAAGTTATCAAAAAGTGACTATTTAACCATCAGAAGAGAAGGAAAAGAAAGAAACTTTGATGTTTATCCTTCATACAAAAAAATTTTGCAGGCAAACTTATGCTGTTATCCATCTCCTGATAACATTTTGTTAACAGAGTTATCTGCAAAAATTAAGTTACAAGGGCTTTTGGACCATACTGTTTCCCGAATTATTTTATCTCAATCAGAAGTTTTCGAAAATACATCTGGACCTCTTGACTTAATTTTAATCACAAAATGGGGGTGTGACGGTAGCACAGGTCACAGTGAATACAAGCAGTTTATTGAAACTAAAAATGCTTCAGATTCAAATATTTTTTTTTCTTCACTTGTACCTTTGCAATTATTTTCTTACTCAAAAATCGATCTCGACTCAAAAAATAATTTATTGGCAGAACCCTAGACCATCGTCAACGAGGTATTGTAGGCCACTTCACTTTTATTTTCAGAAAGAAACTACTGCTTTCACATTACAAGAAGCAGCCTCTGTAAAAAAAGAAATTGATGAACTAAAACCTACAGAGATGAATCATAACGGTCAATTTTTATCTATCAAACACCAAATGAAAATGACGATGATTGACGGGAAGATCTGTAGTGTTATGACAGAGACATCTTCAAGCCAAGCCTGTAACATCTGTGAAGCAACACCTAAAATAATGAACAATATACAAAATGTAAAAACTAGACCAATTAACAACGAGGCCCTTGATTATGGATTATCGACTCTCCATGCGTGGATACGCTTCATGGAATATTTTTTACATCTGGCTTACAGACTAGATATCAAAAAATGGCAGGCTAGATCGCAAGAGGAAAAGAACAGTGTAAAAGAAAGAAAAATATTCAGCTTAAATTTAGAACCGAAATGGGTTTGATTATCGATAAAGTAAAAGCAGGTAGAAGTGGAACAAGTAATGATGGCAATACCAGTAGAAGATTTTTTGCTGATCCATTAGTTACCTCCAAGATATTAGAACTAGACGAAGAATGCATCAGACGTTGCTCTTGTATATTACAAGTCATGTCATCAGGTTTTGCGATAAACGAAAGTAAATTTCAGGAATATGCGGAAGAAACTGCTAATTTGCTGGTAAATAAATATCCAATTTACTATATGCCGAGCAGCGCGCATGCATAAAGTCTTAATTCATGGTGCATCAATAATTTCGGCGGCAATACTTCCTATAGGGATCTTATCAGAAGAAGCGCAGGAATCACGTGACAAAGATCTTAAGCACTACAGAGAGCATTTTTCCAGAAAAACGTCCAGAATTGATACTAACCAAGATCTCTTAAACAGATTCTTAATCTCTTCTGATCCATTTATATCTGGATTAAGAAGTTTACCCAAGAAAAATAAACATATTTTTTTTTCTGAAGCTTTGCATCTGCTTAAGGACTATAGTTCATAATTGGCACAAAGTGAATCATCCGATTCCGAAGAGGAATAGTATTGTTAATAATTATCTTACTTACTTAATAAGTTGAACTAAATTTTTTTTGTTAATCATTATTTTACTTGCTAATAGAGTTTAACTAATTTTTGTGGCCTATCTTTTACTGTAAAAAATTTAAATCAAACAAAAGAATATTTTGGCGTTACAATCGGGAGGGGGGGGGTTGTCATTTAGTTAATTTTCTATGGTCCTACCCTTTTTTGCAAATTCTTAGGCCACACACATGTTTTAACGCTCATTCCTAAAATACTCATACATGCAAATTAGAAATAAGCCTTCCAGTCTTTTCCTCCACCCTGTATAATTTTTTGATGGTGTTTCTTTTCACACCAAATAGCGTTTGTGTCTTATACTAGTGCATTTTATCACATTCTAAAGTTTATTTTGAACAAACAATATTTTTTATCTTTTTGACCAAAATTGTTATTCCGGAGCCCACTGTGCATCGCCGCCGTTTAAGTTAAAATTTGTTTACCCTAGACCTTGCTTCTTTTTCGGTCAAATTTAACTGAAACTTTGTATACGTACAGCCACATCAACCCCGTTAAAAACAGTAACACTAAAAAGTGGAAGTGAGAAACTAACTAAACTAACCTATCTACTGTTATAAGTAAAACAGACTAGCATAATAGAAGATAACTAATCTGATCGAAAATCAATCCATAACATTTTAAATATTAAGTCGTTTTCAAGAGCCGCGCCACGTTTTATTGGTACGAGGGCGACGAAAAATATTTTTTGCACTTTCGGGACTAAAGTATATCCTTTAGTGCTTCCTAAAAGGGACTACAGAGGATCATTTAGTCTCAAGGGACTAAAACGTATCTTAGCAATACATTTAAAAAAGGGTTAAATTGAACAAATTTATTTATTTATATTTAGATGAATATTTACATTAGTACAATTTAAGTCCTAACACTGGAACCTGTGGTGGATGGAGATAGATCAAAATACAAGAGTTCTAACCACACTACACCACAACTTGTTACGTTCTGGACGCGCGTTTCGCTAACCAAGTTAGCATCATCAGCAGATGATATAAACTAAAGTAACTTATCCTAACCGAGACTATTTATAGGTAAATGTGGTCACACTTGGTTGCACCCGACTGCACCGTTGTCTAGTAAACAATAGAGGGGACTATAAGGAATAGGCTCTCTGTCTTTATTTAGAGCTTTCTTAACACATTTAACTATTTCTATACTCTCAAATGCATCCAATAATCTATTATTAGATACCTTTTTAATCAACTTAAGATTATTTATTCTAAAGCATGTTGGGCAACGCTTGACTTTTCTATTCTTCCGTATCTTAAATGTGCCATGTGTTCTTTAAAACGAATGTTTATGGAGCGTTTAGTTTGCCCAACATATTTTAGATCGCAGTCATTACAGCTAATTTCATAGATGCCACTCCTCTCCCTCAAGTCGACTTTGTCTTTGGGGTTTCCAAGGAGATTTTTTAAATTGTTCTTCGTTTTGTAGGCTAGTCTAAAACTTACGTTTTTAAATACTTTTTCTAGACCTCTCGTATATCTGGGATCATATGGGATTACCATAAATTTATTGGAAGCCTCAGGTGTTTGAAGAGTAATGGCATCTTTTAACATTTTCTTATGCTTATGTCTATTTACTAATTTATGTACAAAATTATCATTATTTTCATTACTTTTAGCTATATTTTTAATCCGATTCATTTCATTGTTAAAACGTTCTTTACTTAATGGAAAATTGACTAACCTGTGAGTTAAGAAATGAAATGCTGCCATTTTGTGTTGACGGCAATGAAATGAGTCGGATGTTATATACCTATCAGTATTAGTAAATTTCCTATAAATATCAAATTGTAATTTATCATTATTTCTAATAACTAACGTGTCGAGAAAAGGTAATTGCCCACTGTTCTCCTTTTCGTACGTAAAATTAATGGAAGAATATTTATTGTTTAATGTTTCTAAGAAAGTGTCCAAATTTTCTGTTTTAGTATCAAAAATAGCAAATATATCGTCTACGTATCTATACCACACCCTTGGGAAATACTTGAGCTCCTTTTTGAATTGGGTTTCTAATCTTCCCATAGACAAATTTGCAAGGAACGGAGATAAGCAATTGCCCATCGCAGTTCCCTCAAGTTGTTTATAATATTTATTGTTGAACTGAAAAAAATTTTTATTCATACATAATTTTGTGAGAAGTAAATATTCATCAATAATTTCTTTCTTCAAATTATTGAATTCAAGTAGTTCCTTTAGGTACTCCAAAGCTAGTGGTATGGGTACACTAGGAAACAATGAGCTTAAAGATTTTAAAATTTCACCTTCTTTTAAGTGAACATTCTTAATTTTATCTAAGAATTCTAACTAGTTAGTAACCTCAAAGTTGTCATACGAGATATTTGATTTGCTGAATTCTTCTACTAACCATTTTGAAATATTGTATGTTGGTGATCCAACAGCTGAAACAATAGGTCTCATGGACTTCCCAGGTTTATGGATTTTTGGAAGGCAATACTGTTTAGATAACTGTGGGTTACTATGTGTTAGTTTGAATTTTAGTTTATCGGACACAAGGTTTGTACACTGTTTTAAAGTACTTTTTACTTGTGTTATCATTTTTGATAACGGGTTTTTCTCAATTAAATCGTAAGGACCAGTTTGAAACAAAATGTGTATGGTTTTAGAGTAGCCTACAAAACGGAGAACAGTTTGAAAAATCTCCTTGGAAACCCCAAAGACAAAGTCGACTTGAGGGAGAGGTGTGGCATCTATGAAATTAGCTGTAATGACTGCGATCTAAAATATGTTGGGCAAACTAAACAATCCATAAACAATCGTTTTAAAGAACACATGGCACATTTAAGATACGGAAGAACAGAAAATTCAAGCGTTGCCCAACATGCTTTGGAAAACAATCACCGAATAGGAATAAATAATCTCAAGTTGATTAAAAATGTATCTAATAATAGATTATTGGATGCATTTGAGAGTATAGAAATAGTTAAATGTGGTAAGAAAGCACTAAATAAAGACAGAGGACCTATTCCCTATAGTCCCCTCTATTGTTTACTTGACAACGGTGCAGTCGGGTGCAACCAAGTGTGACCACATTTACCTACAAATAGTCTCGATTAGGATAAGTTACTTTAGTTTATATCATCTGCTGATGATGCTAACTTGGTTAGCGAAATGTGCGTCCAGAACGTAACAAGTTGTGGTGTAGTGTGGTTAGAATTCTTGTATTTTGATTAGTACAATTTACCATATTAAATAATCGATTTGTTTAGTCGACAGTATGTTTAATAACACTACTTGTAGAAGTACATGCGACAGTTCTAATTACTTCGTTAGAACCCAGTCTGGAAGAGTTTCTTGAAGCTCCAATTTGGAATGTATTCACATTACCATCTCCAAAAAATTTTTCATCATCCACACATGCACCAGCTTCAGCTAATAAAGATGCAAATGTTCGTCGAAAACAATGTCCGGTATATAATGACGGATTTAAGAATGCTGCTATTTTCTGGGGTAGTTCTCCATATGTATTTTTACCAACTGGTTGCGTAGCAGATTTCAGTAAAGTTCTCAGTATTGCTACCTGAATGTTTAACAATGAAACTCAACTAAGTCCTTACTTCTACAGGCACCAGCTACACCGAAAATAAGAGCTACCTTCATCATTAAAAACTGGTTGTCTGGGACATCCATTAAAAATTCATCAACCTGGTCACCAATCAGGATCTCCTATCCTTCATTTCTTCTTTTCAGCAGGGCAATTAGCTTGCCAAATTTGCTAATGTCGATATTTTTAACGCTGAGCGTAATCTTCAGCATAGAAAATGTGCTCAAAGCATCGAATGTGATAAAGTCTTAGATTTCTTTGTGAAAAACACAAGTAGCGCATCTTTGATGAAATTTTCCACGTTTCGCTCACAGCACCATCTTATTAGTGTCTGATATTGCGCTTCATATATTTTCCTTGATTTGGGCGGCAAAATATCTTCTAGCGCCTCTTCAGCTGCTTTTTTTGAATCCAAAGTTTCCATTTCGATTTGTGATCACGAAGTTAACGACACTGACAACTTGTTTATTATTTTTAAATGTGTTCAGATTATTTGTTGCGTTTAGATTGACAAACAAAAATATTTAACTTTAAATTGATTGAAGCAAATAAAATTACATACCTCAACATATAGACTAGTCTATCTACAGAATGTTTCGATACATAATATAAACAATATTGTTTAAGCAAGCATAAGAAATTATGACACTTACCTTAAGTTTTTATAGACACATAATAGTTGTACAAATACTTTCATCCTATCGGGACTCATCGTGCGCCGTTCGTAAGAGAGAAACATTAAATAATAGAAAAGAATTGATTTCAAAATTTTAAAATGTGTCAGTTTGTTTGACATGTAACCTAGATATGAAAAAAAAATGATAGTTTGCAGCCATCTATAACGTTATTTTTAAATGTGTTCAGATTATTTGTTGCGTTTAGATTGACAAACACATAGTATTGGTACAACTACTATGTGTCTATAAAAACTTAAGGTAAATGACATAATTTTTTATGCTTGCTTAAATAATATTATTTATTCTGTAGACAGACTAGTCTACATGTTGAGATATGAATTTTATTAAATATTTGCTTTAATCAATTTAAAGTTAAATACTTTTATTTAGCTGCGAAAAAGCCGAAAAAGATTTTTGTTTGTTTATTTATGTTGCAACTACGCGAGTTAATTATTTCAAAGCACACTATGCAAATGTGTATCTCTTACCTGTAATAGTTTGTCACATTATGAGGTGTTTTAAATTTGCACCTATACATTACATTATTTAGTAACATTGTTCCCGAAAATGCAAAAAATAATGTATATATCGCAGAACTAAAGTGCCTTAATCCCTTTGGAGGAACCCTCGAGCAACAAACTCCATTCGCGGGATTAAATAAGTCACTTTAGTCCCTAGTTATACAGGGTGTCCACGAACAACCCCTACGAAATGAAAGGGGTGATTCTACATAAAAAAAACATTAAAAAAATTTCATATTAACCTAGGTCCGGAAATGTTTCATTACGGAGATACAGGGTGTTGAAATATAAATTTTATTTTATTTTTTATTAACCCTCGGTCGGTCGCGTGTGTATCAAAACGATACAAGCGCGCCAATTTTGTCTGCCATTTTACAACGCGAGAGTGGGGAGAAGCCGCATTGCTTATGAGTTCCTGTGTCGCCTCAGTCTACCTTTCGCTCGTGGTCGCGAAGGTCTGTTAATTTCGTGTGGGTAATTTTCGGCGTATTGTAACATATTGATACATTGCGACATAACGTGTAAGTGTTATTTTACGTTAATTATTTCAAGTAGGTATTTTTATATTTTTGTTTTTAGTATGATGGATGAGAAGCGGAACTTCAATTTTAATAATCCGGATGATGTAGAATATCTCCGAAAGTATATGGTAGGAGAGGTTGAATTAGAAAGATGTCCTAACCAAACGGAAGACTTTGGGGATGAACCGGACACCGATGCAGAGGATCAGTTAGCAGAAAGAAGGGTTGGTTCCTCTGATACTGAGGAGAGTGGGACCGATGAAGAAACTGACTCATACACAAATTTATTCTACCATGGAAAAGACAATGCCACAAAATGGATGAAGTTACCACAATTGAAGAAGCGACGCCCTGAGCCACACAATATTGTAAGACGTCTCCCAGGAGTGATATATGATGCACGTTCAGCAAAGTTACCTCTAGAATGTTGGAGTAATCTTGTTTCTGATACGATGCTGCTAAAAATAGTCGAGTTCACAAACCAGTTTATTCATCTTGAAGTAAGGGATCGGTTTTATAGACAGCGTGATGCAAATGACACAGACCTAACAGAAATCAAAGCCTTTATAGGTCTTTTGTATCTGGTAGGAACATTGCATGCCAACAGATTGATGTTGGAGGATCTCTGGGGTACAGATGGACATGGCGTGGAAATATTCCGTCTCGTTATGAGTCTAAGAAGGTTCAAATTCCTCATGAGATGCCTGCGCTTCGATGACCGCAACACAAAAACTGAACGGAAGGCTGTTAACAACATTGCACAGATTCGTGATCTATTCGAAAATTTCGTTTCTAACTGTAAGCAAAGCTATTCACTCGGACAGTGTGTCATAATTGACGAGAAATTAGAAGCTTTCAGGGGACGTCGCAGGTTCAAACAATATATCCCTTCAAAGCCTTCCAAATATGGCGTGAAAATTTATGCGTTGTGTGATGCAGTTACTTTTTACACCCACAATATGGAGATCTATTCTGGAAGGCAGCCCCAGGGACGTTATGAACTAAGTAATAAACCATCCGATGTCGTCAAAAGATTGTCGGAACCTATTTATGGAACAGGACGAAATATTACGGGGATAACTGGTTTACAGACGTGAAGCTGGTTACTGAGCTAAAGAGTAACAAATTGTCGTATGTTGGCACAATAAAAAAAAATAAGAAAGAACTGCCAGTAGATCTTTTAAATGTGAAAGCACGACCTCTACATTCGAGTATGTTTGGTTTTGGAGAACACACAATTGTTTCTTATGTACCAAAGAAGAATAGAAATGTACTTGTTATATCTTCCCAGCATTACGATGATGCCATAGATCATGAGACACGAGAAGCTGCTAAACCAGAAATGATCACATACTATAATGACAAGCTCTGCGAGACTTATAACGTTGCCAGGAACACACGCCGCTGGCCAATGGTAGTTTTTTTTGCCATGTTGAATGTTGCAGGCATAAATGCTCGAGTTATTTCAATAGGAAATAGACAAGAGTGTACGCGACGTCGTCTTTTTCTTCGAAAACTTGGTCATGAATTAGCCTTATCTCAACTGCAAAGAAGAAGTCTCAGGACACAAGGCTTGCCACGTTCTCTTTCTGAAGGTCTTAGAAGATTCAGCCCAACTGTACAACCTGAAGGAGAAGCTAGAGCAGAGGATATGGATGATATAGCACCTCAAGGGAACGTCGCTGCACACTGTGTTATACATCACGGAAGACCAGATTAACTAAAACCAGTTGCAAAAATTTTAAGCAATACATTTGTGGCGAGCATACAGTTCCAGTATGTACATCGTGTCACCCTCGGTTATAAGAACAAGAAGACTCAAGTGAAGGCTAAGTGTATGGTGCCTGCAGTGAAGCAATCAGAATGTTTATTTTCTTTATTTGAATTTTTTAGGAAAAAAGATTTTATTTTTATGTGCAATAAAAACACATTTCATTTTTGTTATCTAGCTAAAATAAAAAAAATTGTAGTATGTTTTTAGTTAGGTTTTATTTCTAGTTTGTAGGTATCTACCATTTTTGTAAATACATGAATATTATAAATTTGTACTAAAAGAATAAATTATAAAAATATAAAAAACAAAACTAAAACCACAATAATCTGGTGTCATATTACTCATCTTTATATTTATGTATCAAAGAGATACATTGCGACCTGGTTAAAACTGGTGGTTTCGGAGATTTTAAAATAAATATTTTGGTGCCTTAAAATATTGACACTTAAGTTATAATTAAGTAGCATATAATCAACTGCATATGTATCAGGTATAATCTACAAATAAACTTGATACAAAATCTTCATTACTTTTATTGCAAATTTGAGTCAAAATTAGATTGTATCATTTTGATACACTGCGACATATTTTATACAAAATAAGGTTGCGACCGACACAGGGTTAAATATCTGTTGCAAATAATAAAATTTTCTCACGAAGTTAGGCATTCGGGGTATTTTTTGGGTGAGGAATCAAAATTTGGTATTAGATTTCATGTGACACTTAGAGGGCGCTACGTACGCTACTATTATTTATGTAAATTAGCCATAACTTTTTTGGCGATGCACTTCTGGGTTTTTTTATAGTAAATATTATTCTTGTACCTTTTCTAAGCAAAAAAAAAAACAAATTTTTTAATAATAATAAACAAAGGTGTATTTGTTTCAAGACAATACACACTCGTATTCTATTCTCCGATGAATCTAGTTTCACGAGAGACAGAATTAATAATTTACACAAATCACATCATTATGCATATGTTGGGGATAATCCCTATGTTGTGAAAGAAATCAAACATCAACATAGGTTTAGTATTAATGTGTGGATTGGTATTGTAAACAACAACCTAATTGGACCTGTTGAGTTGCCAGGTCGACTAACAGGGGCAGAATATTTAAATTTTCTTCAGAATATTTTATCCACATTACTAGAGGAAGTTCCTTTAAATATTTGGCAGGAAGATGTGGTTTATGTGCGATGGGTATCCGGCTCATTTTAGTCGAAATATGCGTCAATATCTGGATCAGACTTACGAAAATCAGTGGACTGATAGAGGCGGGCCAGTTCAATGGCCAGCTATGTCGCCAGACTTAAATCCTTGTGATTTTTGTATATAAGGTTTTCTCAAATGCCACATGTAAGTTCGTAAATTTCGCGTTTTTCATTCTCTGAATAAGACATTCTGATGCTCGTAGCAAATTTGATTGAATAATGCCAAAGCCTTCTATATATATATATATATATATATATATATATATATATATATATATATATATATATATATATATGTATCTGTTTATTTAACATCATGGACAACTTAGACAAAATACTTTATAGGTTACATATTTGGATTTATATATGTTACATGAAGTATAGTAGAATTTAGAAGTTAGTTAGAATCCGGCAATAATATAGGAAATTAGGTTTTATTTTGGAAAAAGGATCCAATGGGATTTGACAGCCCTTCAAAGTCCCAAATTTTAATTTTCAACTGCCATTATCTCGAAAACAGTTGAAGATACGCAAAAATTTTTGCTAGAAAAAAATTTTAGTTTTACAAAAAAAATCTAAATATTCGATAATATACAGGGTGTTCCTTAAACAAAATTCTGTTCGCTTTTTATATTTTCTATTAAAAAATTCAGACGATTTACTACATTTTTAATCATCTTTGACTATTTTGCTGTTGCAATTACTAGACAAAGTTGGTTGGTAAAAAGCCAGTGATACTAGTTTCAAGATTATCGTAAAATTAAAGATTTTTTCTGGAACTGTCAAAAACTGATATTCTCCGTTTGATCGGGCATTAGTGTCATTAAATAGAGTTTCCAAAACTAAGACAAGAAAGTGCACACACCGGTTTCAACTACCATTATCTCGAAAACAGTTGAAGATACGCGAAAATGTTAAATACACAAAATTATTAGTTTTACGAGTAGAATATACATTATTAATCAATATAATTACATGTAAGTATGGTTCGGTGCGTCTTTGTGAAACACCCTGTATCATATTAATATTGTCAATACGAAATTTAGATGATTTCCTACAATTCAGTAAAAAAATGAGCTTTCTATCTATAAACATGTTAGAGGGGGTGACATTTATAACCAATAACCCTGTACATGTAATTTAATATTGTTCCAAAAATACAGAAGCATCAGTTATAGAGTCATTTCTTTGGAGCAGGTTCCCACTGTACAGGTTTCCCAATTGTAATAATGGTCAATTTTTTTGCAAGCGCTGTAGACAGGTATGGGCACCTGGTGGTAATTTTTGGACATCAGAATTTTATTGATAATTTCATAAAAGGTCTATATGCACGAGACATTCAGGACAGCGCCTAGGAGACCATTATTTGACCAAATATTTACCATTGTATCAAAACAGTTTGAAATATTGTAACTATTTTCCATATGCAGAATTCAGGCTGATCCTCTCCTAAAATGCACCCCCTTAACTTTTTTTCTTTTCAACATATAGCAATTTTGAAATTATCAGCATATAGGGTCACTACTGTAGTTTTGCTCAGGTACAAAAAGAATGAATATTTCTATTATATTTCGATATACTCGTCCAATTAGAATACATACGTAGTCACACAATTGTGGCTTTGTCGAGCACATTACATAAAGACCCATCTCAGCAAAAAAAAAAAAAAACTTATCTCCGAACCGATATTCCGGGCCACCAATATTTATGAATCATTACGCTGTTGTGCTTTGTCGAGTGTGTCGAGTTACGAGATTTACGTGTATTTATTTATACGGAATAAGTTTGGTTTTCGCAAAAATGCCGAAAAGGAAAAGAGTTTATAGTAGTGATTCTGACGACAGTGAATTGGAAGTGCAAAGAAGAAAATTAAGAAAAAAGTTGGACGATTTGGATAGGAAACAAAGACGGCATAAACATAAAAATGCACGTAAGTTGATTTGGCCTAGTCAGCTGGTGATTGTCATCAGTTATGGTTTCGAAATGTATTTTGTTCGAGTAATACCATATTTGACGTAAATTCTACATATTTTTTGCAATTATTGGTTTCAGACATAGTTCTTTTGACAGTCTGAGTAATGCCATTTTATAGTTATGGTTTCGAAATGTAATTTATTCGAGTAATACCATAAATGTTGCAGAATTTTATTTGTTTTTTGCAATTAATGGTTTCAGACATGATTTCTTTTGACTGTCTGGGTAATGCCATTTTATAGTTATGGTTTTGAAATGTATTTTGTTCGAGTAATACCATATTTGTTGTAGAATTTTACTTGATTTTGCAATTTTTGGTTTCAGACACGATTCCTTTTGACAGTCTGAGTAATGCCATTTTACAGTTATGATTTCGAAAAGTATATCGTTCGAATAATACCATATTGTTGTAAAATTGTACTTGTTTTTTGCAACAATTGGTTTCAGACATCATTCTTTTAACAGTCTGAGTAATGCCATTTCACAGTTGGCTTCATCATACTCATAAGTAGTGAAGTTACAAAAAATAACACCTGGTATGTTATTTCCAGGTGTTTCCAGTTCTGACTCAGAAGTCTCTAGTTCAGAAACATCTGGTTCTGCAAATGACCAATCACCTATCAATATGGCTGAAAACTCAAGTTTGCATAATGAGCCTCAAGAACGAGAACAAGACCCTCGAATTTTGGAATTATTGGGAGAAGAACCCACAGGAGGCGAACCATTGTTGGGTGAGGATGTTCATCAAGCTCTTGCAGATCGTTGGACTAAATATATTACCCTGGAACTGAGAAAGATGAAATAGACGCGATGGAAAGAAGTATCTTGTTCCTAAAAACATTCCATACCTAAAGGCACCTGTTTTAAATCCTGAACTAGAATCTTCGATGAACGACCAGGGTAAAAAACAGGATAAATATTCTTTTATCATACAAGAGCGTGTTGGAGTAGCACTTTCGGCATTATCAAAGTGTATCGATACTATATATATTACTGATATTAAAAGTCAGCTTTTGCCTTGTATTGTAGATGCAGGAAAAAATATGAGTGGGGTTTTTAACATGATTTCAACAAATAGAAAGTACCACGCGGGAACCGCAGCTAATTTAAGTACTACAGTTAAGAAAATTGTAAAAGAATGTAAGCCAGGCGAGTTTTTTCCAAAAACAAGAAAATATTGTCTTGGGTTAGTGGATATAAAATCCCTTTTATTAAAAAACCTGTTCAATCTGGTTACTGGAATAAAAAGCTGCATAAACGAGAATTTGCAGACATAGGACCGGTTATATCAAATTTAGTTTTGAACAATGTGATAAGTGAATGTAAACCTTCAAGAAATCAATTTCTTTCCTCATTTTTTCTTGTTCCTAAATCCGATGGAACGAGTAGATTCATTCTTAACCTTAAACTACTAAATAAGTTCATATGTCCGCCTCATTTTAAATTAGACAATTATAAATCGGTCAAAGATTTAATTACAAAAAATTGTTATATGGCCAAAGTTGATCTGAAGGATGCGTATTATATGGTTCCTATATATGAAAAAAATAAGAAATTTCTGCGTTTTAAATTTATCAACAAATTATACCAATTTAATTGTTTGCCTATGGGTTTAGCCACAGCGCCATATATTTTTACCAAACTTCTTAAGCCTGTGTTTCATTATTTTAGGAAACAGGGAATTATATGTATTGTCTATTTAGATGACGTTTTAATAGTGGGAAGTTCTTTTATGGAAGTTAAAGATAATGTCGCTGAAGTCTTACGGATATTTCATGAATTAGGTTTTATTGTAAATGCGAAAAAATCTCGATTAATGCCTTCGCAAATTTGCGAGTATTTAGGATTTATTTATAATAGTAATAATATGACTATGTACATATCTGAAGAATAGAAAAAAGTCCATAGTAAAAGATATAGATTCGTTTTCCAGGAAAAACTGTCATAAAAATCAGGAGTTTCTCATGAATCATCGGAATTTTAATTTCAATTTGTCCAGCTGTTCAGTACGGCTGGTTTCATCAAAATTCTTGAACGCGAAAAATATCTAGCTTTAAAGAGATCTGGCGAATCTTATAATTCATTTATGTATCTGTCAAAGACTGCTCATAGTGAACTTGGTTGGTGGAAACAGAAAATAAAACAATCTTTTAATTCTATTCAATGTCAAAAATATTCTTATGAAATCTTTACCGACGCTTCTAAAACTGGATGGGGGGCAGCATATAATGATCAGGTTACTCGAGGGTTTTGGAATAAAAATGAAGCAAAGTTTCACATTAACTATCAAGAATTATTAGCGATTTTTTATGCGCTACAGTGTTTTGCATCTGAAGCTAGGAACTGTAACATTCTTTTGCGAGTTGACAATAAAACAGCTATAGCTTACATTAATAAAATGGGGAGTATCCGTCATCAAATGTTAAATAAACTTACCGGGAAATATGGAAGTGGTGCGAGGAACGAAAGCTCATTTTATTCGCAAGTTATATCGCTTCAAATGAGAACTTTGTAGCGGATGAAGCAATCACGAAATTTGTCTATTGAATCGGAATATTCGTTAAATCATGACATATATTTAAAAATTATTTCAAAATTTGGAAAACCGAATATAGATCTCTTCGCATCACGATTAAATGCAAATGTGATAACTATATTTCCTGGATGCGAACCCGGGAGCCTTATTTAGATAGCTTTACATTAATGTGGGAAAAGTCATTAGTTTTATGCCTTTCCACCTTTTCCTTAATTGGACGCGTTCTAAAGAAAATTATAGAGGACAGGGCAGAAGGAATTCTGGTTGTTCCTTACTGGCCTAATCAATCCTGGTTTTCATTATTCTCAAGACTTTGTATAGTACAGCCAATAATTTTTGAACCGGATAAAAATTTGCTTTTATCACCTTTTAGGACCAACCACCCGTTTTGGAAGAACATCCCCCTAGCGGTAGCGAAATTATCCGGGGATCTTTTTTGAGAAAAGGAATTCCTGAAGATGCTCTTTCTATTATGACTCATTCAATTAGTAAGTCCACCTTGCGACAATATTGTGGAACGCTTAGTAAGTGGTGGTTATATTGTAAAAGAATGTACATACCAGATATTTATGCAGTAAGTGTTGGTAATGTAATTTCTTTTTTACAAGAGATATTTTTAACAAACTGTTCTTATGCAACGTTAAATTATCATAAATCTGCCTTAGTGTTTATTCTAGATATTTCTAATAGCGACGAGTTGTTACTAAAACGGTTTTTAAAAGGAGTTTTTCACGAAAGACCTAGTTTTCCCAAATACAATGAAACATGGGATCCATTTATTGTTTTAAATTTTATAAAAGAATGGCATCCTTTAGAAAACTTGTCGTGGGAAAAATTAGTTAAGAAGTTAGTTGTTTTATTAGTATTAGCATCAGGCCAGCGTATTCAAACAATTTCTAAAATTAACTTAGCGAATATTAAAGTTAAGGAGGATGGTGTAGAAATTTATTTCACGGATCTTCTAAAAACATCGAGTAGCAAACGCCCACAACCTGTAATGAAATTTAATTTTTCGAAACTCATCCAGAATTATGTGTCGCCAAAACTTTAATTAGGTATTTAGACGTATCTAAACAGATTAGGAATAAGGAAAATTATTTAATTTTAATTTACCGTAAACCATTTCATAAAGCTTCATCGCAATCTATAAGTCGCTGGATTAAGAATGTAATGAAATCTAGTGGAATGATATATCCAAATTTAAAAGCCATAGTACTAGACATGCGTCTACTTCGGCCGCTTTTATAGAGCAGGCATGAACATTAACTATAAAAAATGCAGCTGGATGGACGAAAAAATCAGAAGTTTTTGCAACATTCTATATAATCGTCCTCTTGTAACCGAATATAATTTTGTAGAATATTTAGTATCTAATACTAGATAATGTTTTTTTTTTTTTTTTTTTTGTATTCTTAGTGTTATAAAAATGTTACTAAGCGTTTAATTGTTTGTTAATTTGGTGAATGAAATTAAATGAATGAATTTGTTCTTTTTTTTTGTTTTTTCGTAAAAGAGAAATACATATATAGTTATTTAAATTAAATAAAAATATTTATATTTGAAGCTTGAACAACTACGTGTGTATTCTAATTGGACGAGTATATCGAAATATAATTAATAGAACAAACGACTTACCTGTAGGAAGTTCGTTCTATATTATATGAGATATACTCCGTCCAATTGAGAACCCTCCCCTTCGTCCCGACCCGTTGAACAAATACAAATATTTTTGAGACAGTGTTCAACAGTGTAATGATTCATAAATATTGGTGGCCCGGAATATCGGTTCGGAGATAAGTTTTTTTTTTTTGCTGAGATGGGTCTTTATATGATGTGCTCGACAAAGCCACAATTGTGTGACTACGTGTGTATTCTAATTGGACGAGTATATCTCATATAATATAGAACGAACTTCCTACAGGTAAGTCGTTTGTTCTATTAATTAGTATCAAAATTGAATTGAATGAAATATTCGGCTGTAAATCCAAAAAACAAATACCAAAACCACTTCATATTAAAAGAAATATTTTACTGATACACGTCTTTTTACAGGTAGACATAAATAAATATCGGGTTTTGCTCAAGTATTTTATTTAGTCTTATTCTGAAAGTAAGGCGAAAAGTACAGTAACGATTTTTATTTCAAAGTGACAGGTATAACATTGTTGTTTTCCTATTTTACCTGTTGAAACTATTTAAAAACCCAAGAAAAACAGATCTTTAAAAAATAAATAAAAAAATAATTTATTCCTTCAAATATATAGTATACTGTATATCAGCGTTATATAATATATATTTTTACATAATATAAATATTAAATTCTATGCAGAAATGGGTTATTCGAACTCCCCCGCTCACATATGTTGCGTTTACAATAAGTGGAGCTGGACCCTGAAAAAATAAAAACATTATTTATATAAAATACCAAATTGATAATCATAAAGACTAAAATCGATAAATAAGTCGAATCGAGTCAGAAATAGTCATTAGAAAAAGAGACAGACAGATACACATTTGGAGAGGCGCGTTATGAATAACAGTCGACTCTGAGCACTCACGTAGCATATTCCCGTCCGATCGAGACTCTCGATTCGAGAGTATTCTAGTTGTTTATTGTTTATTGTACATTCGGTAGCATTTTATTTGGCCGCCATTTTTTCCACCATCTTCAATTTATATCACGGTTTTACCAGTTCCTCTTTATACAACAATTCTTGCGCAAGATGTGAAATCAACCTATTGATTATTAGAGGGTTGAAGGTTTTCAAAAATAGATCAAATAACATGTTTTTTTTTTATTTTGGTATGTTTCGGCAGATGTTTTCTACCATCGTGAGGCTAAAATAACACAGTGTGTGTTTAGACGAACAAATTAAAAAACGTAAATCACATAAAAAGAAAAAAATTACTAGAAGTTTCTTTTTGTTCTTTTTTTAAGGATTTGGAAAATTGACGAGGTTTTATTATATATAGTTTTGTGGGTAACCAAGAGAAAAAAAATTGTATTTCTTGTATACTAGAAAAACATTTGTTTGTTATTTTTTTATGAGTTTTAAAAAAAGGTCATCATCAAATGGACAAAATTATTAGATATTATTAATATAAACATACCTTTATGGGAGCTTTTTAAAACATACTTTATTTTTGATTTGTTTATCCAGGATTTTATGGTTAATTTTTATCTACATAAGGACACTGCCTGCCATGATCGAGTTTAAGACTAGCTATGAACAGTATATTTGAAGAATGTGTAATTTGGTAATTTATTTCAATATTTGAATAGGTGAGACATCTGTGTTGTTTTATAAGTAATAACAACAGTTAATTGATTACAAACTCTTTTGGAATGAAATGTATAAAACTTATTTTGTTGAATATTAACAATTCAACGCGAGATGTGAATGTATAGATTCCAAAATTAATCTTTTGATACGATTTTTTTCTTTGTGTAAGACTAAAACATGGTTGAAATCCAATGCAAGTAATGCTGTTAGTGAATGAAGCTGAATGTCAGGGGTTATTTTTACGAATATTATAGTTGTGTTGATAAAATGTTTCGTCAATATATACAAGAGTAGGGTCACAGGACATACACTCTAATTTGTATGTTAAATTAATTTGTAATGCTCTATCATCACGATCTTATAATGAAGTAAAAATATTAAGAGATAAGATTAGAACGTGCCCAGGCAGAAGCAGCAATAAAAACATTCTGTCATTTTGGCCTGATGATGGTAGGAAACAAAATAAAAAAAATACATGTTATTTGATCAAAATACAAGAGTTCTAACCACATTATACCACAACTTGTTACGTTCTGAACGCGCGTTTCGCTAATCAAGTTGACATCACCCGACTGCACCGTTGTCAAGTAAACAATAGAGGGGACTATAGGGAATAGGCCCTCTGTCTTTATTTAGTGCTTTCTTACCACATTTATCTTAAATGTGCCATGTGTTCTTTAAAACGAATGTTTATGAAGCTTTTAGTTTACTCAACATATTTTAGATCGCAGTCATTACAGCTAATTTCATAGATGCCACTCCTCTCCTTCAAGTCGACTTTGTCTTTAGGGTTTCCAAGGAGATTTTTCAAAATGTTTTCCGTTTTGTAGGCTACTCTGAAACCTACGTTTTTAAATACTCTTTCTAGACCTCTCGTATATCTGGGATCATATGGAATTACTATAAACTTATTGGGAGCCTCAGGTGTTTGAAAAATAGTGGGATCTTTTAACATTTTCCTATGCTTATGTCTATTTACTATTTTATGTACAAAATTATCATTATATCCATTACTTTTAGCTATATTTTTAATCCGACTCATTTCATTGTTAAAACGTTCTTTACTTAATGGAAAATTGACTAACTTGTAATTTAAGAAATAAAATTAGACGGATGTTATATACCTATCAGTATTAGTAAATTTCCTATAAATATCAAATTCTAATTTATCGTTATTTCTAATAACTTACGTGTCGAGAAAAGGTAATTGCCCATTGTACGTAAAATTAATGGAAGGATATCTTTGTTTAATATTTCTAACAAAGTGTCCAAATTTTCTGTTTTAGTATCAAAAATAGCAAATATATCGTCTACGTATCTATACCACTCCCTTGGGAAATACTTGAGTTCTTTTTTGAATTGGGTTTATAATCTACCCATAAACAAATTTGCAAGAAATGGAGATAAGCAATTGCCCATGGCAGTTCCCTCAAGTTGTTTATAGTATTTATTGTTCAACTGAAAAAAATTTTGATCCATACATAATTTTGTGAGAAGCAAATATTCATCAATAATTTCTTTCTTCAAATTATTGATTTCAAGTAGTTCTTTTAGGTACTCTAAAGCTATTGGTATGGGTACACTACGAAACAATGAGCTTACATCAAAAGATATTAGAATTTTACCTACTTTTAAGTAAACATTCTTAATTTTATCTAATTTAAGAATTCTAACGAGTTAGTAACCTCAAAGTTATCGTACGAAATATTTAATTTGCTGAATTCTTCTACTAACTATTTTGAAATATTGTACGTTGGTGATCCAACAGTTGAAACAATAGGTCTAATGGATTTCCCAGGTTTATGGATTTTGGGAAGGCAATACAGTGCAACACAGATAACTGTGGTGTACTATGTGTTAGTTTAAATTTTAGTTTATCGAACACAAGGTTTTTACACTGTAATAAGGTACTTTTTACTTCTGTTATCATTTTTGATGGTTTTTTTTATTTAAATCGTAAGGACCAGTTTGAATCAAACTGTCTACTCTTTCAAAATAATCTGTTTTGTCTAGTATAACAACCTTATTATTAAACATTCTTTTTTCTCCTTTTAGAACTTAACATGTTAATTGGATTATTTTTGGAAACCTTAAAGCCTTTAAGATTTAAAACAAGACCGGGAACTAGTCAGTTACCAATCTATTAATTTTTTAAAGTTTTTCAGGCTTCATTTTTATATATTTTATGAAACCGTCCAATCGCATTAGTAGTTTTTTTAGCTGTGCCGCCAACACTCAGACAGACTGACAGACGAGCCGACGCAATCGAGAAAATCTATTTTTTCGGCCTCTAGAGACCTCGAAACGAAAAAATCTGAAAAATTTCGGAGGGTGATTTTTTCAAGATTACATTACTTCCCTCTTACTGGGGAAGTAAAAAGTAAAAATAAAAGTCCTACTGAAAATCCTTTGAGGTCATAGGACAGCGGTTCCCAAATGGTGTTCCGCGGAACCCTGGGGTTCCGTAAGAGGCTCCCAAGGGTTCCGCGAAAAGTTAGCCGTCAATGATTTTTTTTTAATCAAAAATTAATTCACATTCGACATAAAACCTACTAGTCTTTTATAAGAATCTTTTAAAATTATTTAGAGGCGAATAAAAAAAAATGAGCAAGAAACTCTGATTTTGCGACTTAAAAAATGTGAAAATTCAACAAATATTTTATATTTTTTTTCAAAATTTGCAAATACCAAAAATATCCTCATTAAACTAAACTCAACATTTTTTTGTTCCTAATACTTCGAGATATTTAAACAAATCCAGAAAATGATGATTTTACCATATGAAAAAAGTATTTTTTTCCTATGGTAAAACCTTGTTTTACAATAAAACAATCCATCCAAATCGAAAGGGCAAAATTCCAACTATGGTCAATTTGACATGAAATGACCCAAATGACGTAATTATTATTCAGTTTCAATTATCTTCCTTTAAAATGCGGGACTTCATTTGAAAGCAAACTTCGAATAACTAAAATTTAGAAGCATATTTGCTAAATGCTAAATGCGAGAGACTTAATTTGGGAGCAAACAAAATTCGGAGAAAATATTGAAATGAAATATACAAAAATACTGATTTGATGTTGCATTACCGACTATGCTAAAGTGTAGTTCATAAGGTGATCATAATTATTGATGACCTGAAGTGAAATATATTAAAATAGCTAATTACATTCAACAACATATCATGTTTCAATACAAATGAAAATCATGTTTAACCACGTTTAAACCAAGGTTTTAACGAACTGTTGGCAACGCAGCGAAATTAGGACCGTCAACTTCACGCGTTTTATGTTGCGTCAGAATTTCGTTACGATGCAACTGTTTTCTTCAGTTTTACGAGCATTGTTGTCATACGCAGGACCGCAGGTATGTATGTTTTAATAGTTTTACGTTTTATACCAATAAATCAACTGGTAAGAATTTATTAGTTTTACAAGAAAGTAGTTTTTTCTTAAAATATGACTTTTTATATCTTTTACAGTTAACTATGGATAAATGGCTAAAAACTGGGCTTGGCAAAGGGAAATGTGATGCAAGCTTTTCGAACACTAATATTAATACTATCCAATCTAATCAAACTTCTCAAATCTCATCTTTACCAGAAAGACGTTTATTTCAAGACATTTTGGAAGACAGCAGTAGTGCCAATAATAATTGTGCAGTAAGAAATTAAAACTAACATAATTTGATTATTGAATGTAGGCAGGGGAAAAGGGGGTCAATTAAAAAAAAATCAAATTAAAACTATTATGGATAATTGTTTATTATACAAGGAAAAAAATGCTAGATTTTAGCTCGAGTTTGTGTTTCCTGAGGGCTAAAATCTTATTTTTTCCGTGTGTAATTCATTTTTTTTCCCGTGACTGAAAAAACAAAGATTTAATATTTAAAACAAAAATTATTATTGTAATTAATATAAACTAGTAAAAAAGATTTGGGGACCACTTTTAAAAGCAGTTCTGCATATTAAAATATATTTTTTTGGAATTTGGAAAAAAGAGGATTACTTGAAAATTATTAAGCTTAAAAATAGTGTTAAAGATGATTTAAAAAATAAAAAATATATCTGAAAAGGGCAAAATGGATTTTTGTTCGGTTTATGGGTTTTAATATTGTTTTAATATTTTATTTGGATAATATTTGTTATTAGGATAATATTTTTAAAATTCCCAGACAGAGTCTGAGAATATAATTTGTCAATCTTTATTATTTTGAAATTTAACATATTTTTGGAATTTTTATGCAAATTTACTCATTAAAATAATTTTCTTGCATTATTTAATTTTTTATCTTTAAAGTACAAACCCGCAAAATTATACCAGGTCTCTTCAAAAACATAATGAAATTCAAGCGTGCATGTTTTAAAAAAGTGGTCCTTAATTCGTTTTGATTCGTTTATCGATGTCAAATTTGATTTATTATTTGGGATATCGAAAAATGTTAAATACAAAAGTTGTAGGGTTTGTTGCAAATATCAAAGATTTTATCTGAGTTTAACATATTGGCAATTATGACTACCGATGGGGGCGCTGAAAAACGTAAACAAACATGGCAGACTACGAGTATAAAAGTTACAAATGTGCAGGATTATGAACTTCTTTTTTATTGCATTTTTTTTTCAGGGAATAGGTGCGGAAGACTTCTCTGTTAAACCAAATCAGCAAAACGTAGTGACACCACCTGCCGTCCAGACTGAACGTCAAGAGGGAACTTCTTCAAAAAAGAGGAAATATGATAAGTCCTATCTGGCGTATGGGTTTATACCGGTAGGAAATGCTGAAAATCCTGATGGGAAATGTGTTGTTTGCAACAAGATTTTGTTTAATAGCTCTCTTGTACCTGCAAAACTTAAGCGTCACCTTGATACTAATCATTCTCACCTAAAAGATAGAAACATAACTTTTTTTGAAAGACAAAGAGATGCACATCAAGCAGGTGTGACCGCTTTACAAAAATTTGCAAAATCTGATAATGAAAACGCAACGAAAGCCTCATTCATGCTAAGTTATAGGATTGCACGAGCTGGAAAACCTCATACGATCGCCGAGGATTTATTAAAACCATGCATGACTGAAGTTGTTACATGCGTGCTTGGAGAGGATTTAGCCAAGAAAGTCGCAGCAGTTCAGTGTTCGAACAACGTCGTATCTGACCGAATTCATAAAATTTCAGACCACATCGAAGATAAATTGATTGGTAGATTAAAAAAGAGCAATGCCTTTGCAATGCAACTGGACGAAAGTACGGATGTTGCCGGACTAGCAATACTGCTGGTTTTTGTTAGGTATCCATTTGAAGGATCTATCGACGAAGATTTATTTCTATGTGCTCCTTTGGAGACCAGCACCACTGGAGAAGAAATTTTTAAAATCATTGATAATTATATGAAAAAACATAACATTGATTGAGGTAAATGTATTGATGTATGCAGCGATGGAGCTGCCGCCATAATAGGAAAAGTAAAGGGAACAGTGTCAAGAATTAAAATTGTTGCGCCAAATTGTAATAGCAGTCATTGCATTTTACATCGTCACGCTCTTGCCGTAAAAAGAATGCAAGTTGATTTAAAACAAGTCCTTGATCAAGCCATACAAATCGTCAATTTTGTGAAAACACGTCCACTGCAGTCAAGGCTATTTAAAAAGATGTGTGAAGACATGGAAAGTCAACACCAATCACTCCTTCTACACACAGAAGTGAGATGGCTTTCCAGGGGAAGAGTTTTAACTAGAGTTTGCGAATTGCTTGATGAACTGAAGGTTTTCTTTCAGACTCTTTCTTCGCCTGCAAGTGCTATTCATCTTGAACTGTTGTGCGACGAGCGATGGTCAATGAGATTGGCTTATTTGGCCGACATATTTGCCAAACTTAATACAGTGAGTAGCTCTCTCCAGGGAAGAATGGTAACTAAATTTACGGTAAGCGACAAAATATGTTCATTTAAAGAGAAAATAGCCTTCTGGAATGAATGTCTTGAACAAAAAAGTTATGACTGCTTTCCGCTACTTCAGCAATTTCTGGAAAAAAACGATCTCCAAATCGCTACAGACGTGGAAAATAGTATTCGCGAACATTTGACAGACCTAAAAAAGTCTTTGGAAGAGTATTTTCCAGAAGAAAAGCTACAGTTACGGGAAATCGAATGGGTCCGAAATCCTTTTATGGTTCGCACCAAACCTCCAACATTAACTGTATTGGAGTATGAAAATTTAATTGATATTAAAAATTCATCTACACTCAAACAACTTTTTGAAACAAAAGCTACCACGAACCCAAGCCAATTTTGGTTTGGCATAAAAAACGAATACCCGGAAATCGCTGAAAAGGCGATCATGGCGTTACTCCCATTTGTGACTACCTACAGATGCGAGGCTGGATTTTCAGCTTACGCCTACACAAAAAATAAGTTTAGGAGTAAGCTAAATGCGGCACCAGACCTCCGCATCCAATTGTCGGATATAAAACCTGACTTTAATGATATTTTAGCAAAAACAATGAAAAGGTTTCATTCATCACATTAAGTTAAGTAAATGTAATAAATGTATTAATGTTTTAACTAAATAAATAGGTATTTGTATCTTAAAAAGTCCTTTATTTAAAGTCAAAGTATACTTACAGAATGCGAAAATTAAGCAAATAAACCTCAAAAAAACAATGTTTTAATAAGTGTATTTTATAGTTAAGCTAGGGTTCCGCCCAAAAATGGTAAATCAAAAAGGGTTCCGTAGCCGAAAGAATTCGGGAACCGCTGTCATAGGAAATTCATACACTAATCCTATGAAAGTAATCGTTTTGAAAACCCACAGAACTTCTGTTAAATACCTCCTCGCTGTCAAAACTTTCGCTTTCAACACTTCGTAAACAATATACTATTTTACTACCTAAACACCGTTATCTGAATATGTAGTTTACGATGATGAATTGAATCAGGGTGAATATTTTATTTTATTATCATTTAACTGGTTTACCTACCCGAATTAGCGAACGACTTAGTTCCACTGCTATGGGAATGTGTGGAGTGAGCTTGTGGTCATCAATATAACAGGGAAAGGGTCCACATGGTTCTACGAATCGCGCTTCCACTTCAAACAATGCACCTCTTACAGAAGCCTTGACGTCCAAATCTATAATTTGAATCCTAGGTTCTGTAAATGAAATTTAACTTGGTTATTTCAAATTATCAAAAGAATATAGGCAGTTTACCAGAATGTCTGGTTAAATTGTGTACTCAGGGTGTTCCTAATTTACGTCAGAATTGTAGGGGAGATGCCCGAAATCGCACAATCGGTAGATGTTAAAAGTACCCGAAGAAAACCATACCGAGGAACCTTTTGAGAGGCATCAATTTTCTTATTTTAATTAAAACATCCTGCATACCGGGTGAACACGAAATCATGTAGCGGTCAATCGTGTTCTTATCATTAGAGTTATCAGTTTGAAACTTGGTATACTTATATGGTTAGATATAGGGCTAATTTTGAAGAGTAAAAATTTTTCTGGTCACTTCGTGTTTTACCTATAGTGTATAAAAATATACGGAACCCCGTATATTTTCATACACTATCGTATTCTGCATAAAATTTTCTTTTCAACGACGTATCACAAGTTGGCTTTTATTTTTGAAATGGTGGAAAAACAACGATTTTACTTAAAAAACAAAATGGCTACCCTACAGTGCTAATAACGGTATATGTCAAAAAAACTATATTTACAATGTTAGTATTAGGATGTTTCCTTCTTGTTTTATAAGTTGGTAAAGCATTCGCAATTGCTTAAACACAAATGTCAAGGCATATTTTTTTTTCAAAAAAATCTTTTTTTAAACCAATTTTTCTCTAATATTCCACTCATGTACAAATTTTCCCGTAAGACTGGTGGTGTTTTCGAAAAATTATAGCAGACATACCTCGTCGTCTAGGAAACATGGTGTAACCAAAAAATGAAATCTTGATAACAAGAAACATGCTTTTGAGAGACGCTAGAGTCCCTAGAAACTGATTTTTTTTAAGTATCTTTCAAACATTTTTGAAAAGTTGTCAATATGAATAATCGCTTTGGGCTAGTTCAAGAAGAGGAAATTGATGAAAATATAATTGGAAGCGAACCAAGAAACAACGTTAAATCCAAGAAGAGCATCTGGAGACAGTTTATGTCATTCTGCGATGAAAAAAACTATACGTTTGACCAAGATACTCCAGTATCCCAACTAGCAATGATTTTGAAAAGCTGGGCCTACAATATGCGAAAAATGAACGGGGAGGAATATAAAGAAGGCACGGTAAAAATTATTTGGAATGTGACGGCGAAATTATTGTGGGAAAGGTATTTCAATGAATACAAAATTAAAATAAATCCCTTCGAGTAGATCGAATTCAAATCGGCCCGAGACGCAAAAAATGCCAAAAGGAGACATTTGCAAGATATTGAAGGCAAACGCAGAGAATTGGCCGTTTTTTAACATACAATGAATTAAAAAATCTAATCGAAGCTTGTGATGAATCAACTCCAGAGGGTTTACAAAAGAAGTGTTTTTTTCTGTTCTCTTATGAATTAGCCTGGAGAGGAGGAGAAGTTGCAAGAGCCGAAACAACTTTTTTCAGAAAAGAAACTGACAACTTCGGAGGAAAAACAGGTAGAATTCAATACAACCCTGTTTTTTCTAAAACATGTCAAGGTGGTGGCCGAAAACTCGCCGATTCGAAGTGGTTGGTGAGAAACGAGAGAAGTCCCAGCTTTTGCCCAGTAAGAATTTATAAAGAATTACAAGATAAAAGGAAAAGTATCTCTAACACTCGACTATTTTTGACGCCAAACCCCCATTGGAAAATTTCCGGAAAATGGTTCAAAAACAGCCCAGTAGGAAAAAACGAGATTTCAACTTGGACAAAAACACAAGCACAGAAATCATGACTCAATACCAAAAAAAAACTTACCAACCATTCCCTCAGAGCTACTGCCGTGTCCAAGCTGGCCAAAAGCGGAGTGTCGGAGCAAAACTTACGGTTCATTCGAATGTGAAATCCCTATCAAGTTATTTGCAAATGGATCCAGATCACCACAAAAAAATTATTGAAAAATGAGGGAACCTGGAAAAGAACCACCTCAACAGCACGTGCATCCAGTCCCTGCAGCAGCATCACCCAGCACAAGTACAAGTAGTGGTCTGACGGCATCTTCTACGTCGTCGCAAAACAACAATGTGGTTAATAATTATCAGAACTGTATTATACAATCAATAATTAAAATTGAATATTTAGATTTATATTAAGTACTTTTCAATATTTAGACAAATAATTTTATTAGTATATTATTATTCAATTTGTGTTCAATTTGTTACAAAATTCAAATTTCTGAACAGGAAATAGGTATGTATTTAATATTCAGTTAATAAATAGATAATTTTTAAGCACTCATGGTATTATCCCCGAAAATTCTAAATAGAAAAGCCTACATTTTAATGCACCTAATTTCAGATTAATACCTTCTATTTCATGTAATGTTCGCAATATGACCTAAAAATCGATCGAAATAATAAATAAATATATAAATATTGATATTTTTGTTTAAACAAATGCGAGTGCTTTACCAATTCATAACACAAAAAGGAAACATCCTAACACTGACATTGTAAATACATATTTTTGACACATACCGTTATTAGAACTATATGGTAGCCATTCTGTTTTTTAAGTAAAATCGTTGTTTACTCCACCATTTCAAAAACAAAAGTCAACTTGTGAAATGCCATTGAAAAGGAAATTTAATGCAGAATACGATAGTGTATAAAAATACACGGGGTTCCGTCAAAAATTTCATATAGGAAGCAACGAATCTAGTGCTAGGTATGTTTTTTTATTCTAAGTAGGATTTTGCATTACATTTTGCTATAAAATGAAAATTAAAGGTACTCTTGAGTCAATTTCGATTTTTTGGAATTTTTGACCACCCTGTACATGCAATCTCAAGTTTGAATATTTTAATATTATTTTGGCAGAAAGCAGAACTTTCTATAAACAGTAACTTTTTTTCGTAAAACTACTAATAAAAAAGTTTCCCTTATGTAGAGAACTTAAGTAGACACACTATATATATAGATAATGGTATGAATCTATCAACTGCCGACAATTCTAAGTATGTTTCGAAACTTTGACAGCCCACTTTCAAAAGAATCCCAATACTAGCGCGCACTTTTTTTGACATTATACAATCTGCCGATAGTGTCACTTTCACACATAATCAGTGTGAGGGTAAAATTGTCGCTCAGCTGCCTTACTAGAAAATGGAAGAAGTAATTTTGATATATAAAATTAATATAAACATATATCCAAAAGGGCTTAATTTCAGAGATACACTGTTTTAAAAATTTTCCATTTGGTTTTTTCAACCAATTTGAAAAATTTCTGTAGTATTTCATTTAATTTTGTAAAAGAATATCAAATATTTCCAGCTCACTACCATTTTGACCCTTCCAAAACATTTTCATCTACCTTTTAATCTGCATTTAATTTTGAAAATTTTCATTTTCCATCTTTTCGATTATTTAAATATGGTTTACCCCAAACAAGATATTTATATTTTTTTTTAAATACATATGCGCAGCCAAGTTACGCATTTTTCAAAATACATTCTAAACGGTAAATAATATTAGACAAAAAAGTTGGAAATATAAAAAAATCAAAAACTGTCACATAAAAATGGTTTGGAAGGAACTTTATGATCTGAAAAAAGAAACATATCTTTAAATATCTGATACTTTTGTTTTATTAATATTTTACTAAATTTAAATAGAATACTACAAAAAATGTAAAAAGTGTTTTCAAAAAACGACGAAGGAATGAAAGAACTCCATATCTGATAGATCAAGCTATTTTCGAAATGTTTATGTGATCTTAAATTTATTCAAGAATTCACCCCCTTATTCTAACATTCTGGTTTCATTTAAATAGTTTTCGAAAAAGTAAGAAAATATTTGTTCTAACTTTTAACTCCTTTTAATATAAGAGCTCATATACATCGTTTTCTCTGGCTAATTATTCTTTCTATCTGTAAAGTTAAAAGCCAGGGGGAGTCAAATTAATAATATCAGCTGACAAAATGTATGCCATTTTATTATTTTACATATTTTTCTATATCTAAAAATATTAATATTCAGTTACTTACCCAAATGGTCTGGAGTAATACGAATATTATACGGATGTCCTCTTTGAAGATAGCAGATATTATTTGTACAGCCTTCGATTGCAATCTCATCGATCTCTATGTTAAGGGAACCTATAAAAAAAATTATATATCGTCATATCCATTCATGGCACCAGTTTACTATTCGTATGTGTAGTCATAATGCCAGGAAGGCAAAAATATTATACAATGGCCCCCATTATAACTTAGATGGCGTTGAAATAAAAAAAATGGTAATAAAATAAATTGGGTCGTAATTAACGCCCGTTAATTTAATGATTTGCAGATTAAAAAAATACTAAATGCTCGATAAAAAAAATAAAAATGCAGTATAAAATAATAGGAAATGCCTTATATTTTTTATAAAATCACAATACAAAATATACAATTTGCATGATAAGTTCTGATCGGTATTTTGATCAAATTTGCACTAAAAAAATATATAAATGCTCGATATTTTACGTTCAATATTGAATGAAATTTTGCATATTACAGTAGTGCATTAAAAAAATATATAAATGCGCTATAAGTTATGTTCGCTATTAAAAGACATTTACCCGCTTTTAAATAAACGGGCGCATGTTTACCGACGAACAGTGTACATAACCTAAAAAAACGAAGCGGGCATGTTTCACGTGTTTCCGATCTGCTGTGCGGGAATAGGTGTGTTGTGTTTATTATTAACCCGTACTGTTTTTAAAACCGACAATTATGAGTTGCAGTGAAATTCCTCAATACAGTTCGTCCGACGATAGTGCGGCTGATGTACCTGAGAATCCGGAGCCAAAGAAAAGAAGGAAAAAGATTGATAAACAGTGGAGAAGAGAACAGGTATTTAGCAACAAAGCTTTAGCTCAAAAATCAGTAGAAGACGAAGGTATTTGGAGCTTTTATCATAAAAATGTTGATACAGAGGGTAACATTAGTGCGATTTATCGTTGTAATAAAGTTAAATATCGAGGAGAACAATGTGCCTCAGGTGTATATTTATATTATCCCGCAAATAGTGATGATATAGTTTTATACCGATCGGAATTGCTTCATACTTGCGATAGTATACAGTCCAAAACAACCGTTAAAATAAGCCGACATACTAAAACGGAGATTAATACCCTGTTCGAAAATGATCCAAAAGTAAAACCGAAAAAGATTTTAGAAATTCTGGCAAAAAAAGATTTACCAATTCCTAAAAAGCAACAGTTAAATAATTATTTGGGTTCTTTAAGAAAGTCAAAATTTGGTCCGAATTCGATAAGTCTTGGGGAGTTAGAAAAATTCTGCATCGACCACTCTCTAGTTCCAGAAAATGAAAATGAGGCTTTCATAATATCTCTCCAAATGGATTACGAGGATCCCCCTTCTTTTTGATTTTTTATGACAACAAAAAATTTAATCAGGCAATCACAGAATGCGTGCCATGTTCATGCAGATGCCACATATAAGCTTATATGGCAAGGTTTTCCGCTATTGGTGTTCGGAACAACAGACAAGGCCAGATCATTTCACACTTTTGGAGTGGCAGTTTGTGCTAACGAGCAAACTGAGGATTTCATTTTTGCATTCAAAGGGCTAAGAACTGGTACAGAGAAAGTTTTGGGTGAAACCATTAATCCATCGATACTAATATGTGATGCTGCCCACGGTATACAAAATGGTTTCAAAAATGTATTTGGTCCGAACGTTACAATAAAGATGTGCTGGGCTCATATGAAGAAAAACGTAAGAAAAAAAGCTAATCAACTTGTGCGTCCAAAAGAAAACATACATACAATTTTGGAAGATATTGATTGTCTTCAACTAAGTAAAAGTCGAGAGATATTCGATAGAGCGTCCATAATGTTTCTTTCAAAATGGGAGGGGCAAAAAGACTTTTTACGTTATTTTGAAAGTGAATGGCTACAGATGAATCGAAACTGGTATGAAGGGGTTGACAAGAAAAGTCCAAGTACTAACAACGCCCTAGAGGCTTTTAACAGAGTTATCAAAGATGAAAATACTCTAAGAGAACGGCTTCCTCTATCTCGATTCTCTGTTATATTAAAGGAATACGTAACTTCGTGGTCTCAAAATTATTCATCGAAATTAAAAGAAGTGCACCTAAAGCCGTCAATTCACCTAGATTTGTGGACAAAATCTTATCAGTGGGTTAAAGCACAAAAAAAGATAATTTCTAAAGCGACACCATCGGGCCATGTTTACATTATTCCTTCAAAAGATGCAACCGAGGTCAACCAGGACGACCTTAAAAAGTGTACTGATCTAGACTTCCATAGTTTTGACGAATATAAGAATGTAATGTTTAGTGTATGGACAATAACAATTCCTGACGACAAAGATGATTGGATTAATGGTGAATGTGATTGTCCGACTTATTTTAAAATGCTGATATGTAAACACATTGTGGGACTCGCCATACGGCTAAAACTTACCACACCACCTCCTGAAGCAAAATCAGTTCCAATTGGAGTGAAGAGACGTCGTGGGCGACCAGCCAAGTCTAAACGAGCTCTTTTAGTTCAGTAGGTAAGTCATAGGTGAATAATATTTCCCTGATAGATGTACATATGCCATTTTTTTATTTCAGATAATCTCATCATCCTCAAAGTACTTTGTGGCTAAAGTGTTTGTTCTTGCGAATCAGATTTAAGTTTTGTTTTGTTAGTAGATAACTACTAAATTAACAACTTTAAGTTCTTTGTTGCGAACATGTTGTTTTCAAAATAGATAGTTACCAGAAAATGTCTTTTTGTTTTTGAGTTCTCATTTTATTTTTTTGTACGACATATTTTATTAAATTAATGTTTCTTTTGTGCTCACTACTTTTTTTTTATTTTGAATGAAAATATCGGTTCCTACTCTTTGTTGGCTTTGAACTTTTTATGGATAAAATCATCATTTTTATTAAAGGGTAAGTATTTTTTCACCATCAATTTTCTAGTGAACATTCATTATTCATATTTATAGAGCATTTATTATATTTTACCAAATATTTATTAATTTAGGAAGCATTAGAATTTAGTACTGAGCATTCGTTAAGTTAATCGAGCCTGTATTATTTTTTTAACGAATTTTTATTAATTTAAGTAACATTTGGATTTGGTACTGAGCATTCCTTACATGTATCCGAGCTTATATTATTTCTATTGAATATATATTAATTTAGGAAGCATATTAATTTGGTATGGAGCAATCATTTTATTTATCAAGTGTCTATTATTTTTATCGAACAGTTATTATTTTAACAAGCATATGAATTTTATATCGAGCATTCATTACATTTATCAAGCGTTTATTATTTTTATCGAATACTTAGTTTCTTGTCATGCATTTGGATAAATTAACTGGATAATGTAATGTGCGTTGGGAAAAAAATATCGAGCATTTAATTTGTTCCCAAATAAATTTAGTAATTTTACGAGGTTTGCTATAAAAGTTGTTACAAAATTAAGAAACATCCACAAAAAAATGCTCAGGAAAAAAATAGTTAAATGTAAATTACCTTAATTTATGTATCTTAAACAATCGTGGGGGGATTAATCTACATGTAATACAATTTCTTAAGTTATTTTTTATTTAATTTTTATTTCTATATTTCTTAGGATGCAGAAAAAACTAAATAGTTCCTTTAAAAAGTTCCCGGACAAAGAATGATTTATTTAAATTTAAAAAAACATTACAGATGGGGGCATTTTCATATTTTTTTTCACTTCCTTCGTAAAATGTATTCGTAAAAGTATTGTAATAGTGAAAAAAAACACCCTCCCAGGTTTTACCCCACTGTTTTTTTGAAAACCAGGCTAACGGTTTCCAAAATTAGCAGTGATGGCAAAGTTAGGATCTTTTTGGATATGAAAAGTGGTTTACAGCTGTCGCGAGAGTTAGCCCTAGTCCACAGAAACCCCAGAAGGCAATACCGTATCTGAGGCGTGAGTCGACCAGTGCAAAATAAACATCATTGGCCAGCATTAAATATTAAGTTATTCCTGCAGATATTTTTTTATAGAATCAAATAATTTCAGTTGTTGTAAAATCTACATAAGATAAGCTTTCTAAAAATGTATAATAGTGCGTATCTTTTTAGAAAATTCTATAAGATATTTACTTCTAAAATAACATTAAAAAAACTCGAATTGTCCACATGTGACAACAATCTTCATTTAACACCAAAAAAATGAAATGGCTTAGTTATATTTCGTAAAACACAGTATTTGCAATAAGTATAGGAACAAGAATAAAATTATTGTAATTTTTTTTATTGCAAAGGCTTTGAAAATTCCAATGGTATTTAATATGTAAACATTCTACCCAATTTCTCTTGCAAATATGTAAACACATACCTTATTTATTGTTGATAAAAGATAAAAGGCCAAAAATAACTGATCTGGACCCTGTAAAAAGTAGATGAACAACTAGTTTTAATCATTCAGGCTTTAAATCAAGACAGTAAAGATGTGACTGATAAATTGAATAAAGTTTTTGAAGTTTTCAATTTTGAAATGCCCGGTGGAATTCATTTATCGGAAGATTTAAAATTGCCGGATGTGACTGATAAACAGTTTCAGCTAAGAAGATCCACTTTGTGTACGGTAATTAAAAGATTCCAAAAAGGGGAATGTGTCAACTAAGAAAAAGTCAAGTCATCCCAGTAAAGTGAGTCGACTTGCCAGAACAATTAAAAAAAAATCAAGCGACAATTCTTTTCTCTCCTTAAATAAAATAAAGGCCCAAATGGAAGAAAATGGCTTACAATCAGTGAGTTCTAAGATAATGAGGCGTAAGTTAGTGGAGGCAAATCTATATTCAAGAAAACCTGCCAAAAAACCGCTCTTGTCAAAAAGAAATATACTAATACCACGTAAAACGACAGCCAAATACCTGTTTGCAACCGAAGTACACAAAACCAACTGTAAAACATGGTGGAGGCTCTGTAATGGTCTTGGGATGTTTTTCAGGGTACAGTGGTATGGGTTCATTGTATAGGACTGAGGGCATAATGGGCCGATTTGTTTACAAAAGCATTTTAGAAAATTATATGTTGCCTTATACTGGAAGAAAAAATTCCTGAGTTGTTCATTTTTCAACACGGCAACGATCCCTGTTATAAAATAGCCCTCCCAGTCTCCGGACCTAAACCCAATTGAAAACCTCTGGGAAGATAGTAGACTTCGTGTAAAAAACTATTCCAATTGAGACCAGTTATTCGCAGCCTTGCAAGAAGCATGGGCAAACATGGATTTATCATTTATTGAGCGGTTTATGGAATCCATGTCCAACAGATGCCGGGAAGTTATCAAAATAAAGGATATTAGAGTAAGTACTAAAAGACTATTTGTTAAGAATACTACTGCTCATTTGTTTGGATTTTTATAATTGTTTCTAATTTTTATACATAAAAATGTATATTTTTGACCAAGCCAAAATATAATTTATTTGTTATAGTTATAGTAAAGAGCAAATAAAGAAAATATTGCTTAAAAGTTCAACTGAACATGGGTTTGAAACGGCGTTGTTTCTGAGATATAGGGCGTTCAAAAAACAATTTTATTTGGTTTTTTGCTTATATTTTTGTTAAGGAACATGACAATTGGACAAAATTTGAGATTCTGGGTATATTATGACGAGAAATTCAAATATTTGCTTATATTTTTGTTAAGGAACATGACAATTGGACAAAATTTGAGATCCTGGGTATATTATGACGAGAAATTCAAATATTAGCTTAGTTTTTTATTTAATGTTAGAGGGCGCCACATACAAAAACACTGTTCCTGAATTTAATTAACCATAACTTTTTTGTGAAGCCTTTTATATCATTTTTGACTAGGCAGACCTATTCTCCGTTCAATTTTACATGAAAAAGTTACTCTTAGTATTTGTCGCTAAAAGCAGCCGTTTTGGATAAAAAAGGGTTTGAAGTTAAATCTGCGGCGAAATTTTTTAAACTGAATCATTTCCGAGATTTTGAAAAATAAGCCAAAAAATACTTTTTCAAAATCATGTGCTATGTTACTCTATCACATTAACATATCACAATTACCAAATTAGTGAAATTTGGATAAAAATAATAAAATCGTAAAAACGTGCTGCATCTTTCCTCTGCAGCCGCAGTACACAAGAAAATAGTATAGGTGAATCCATAGCACACCTTGGAAAACAATTGAGAGGTTTCCATAGTAACAGAATCAGTCATGGCAGTTGATTTAGAATAAAACAAGTAGTTTTTTATCATTTGGCATTAGAGGTAATAATTTATCGTGTGTTTTGTCCAAAATGTACTAATATACCAACGCAGAAATTGCAGACATTCATTTTACTTATGGAATGGCTCGCGGTAATGCACAAGCTGCAAGACGAATGTATCAGGCGCGATTTCCTCAACGAGTGGTGCCACACGTCCAAACTTTTATTAATATTCACGCAAGACTTTGTGAAACTGGCAGCTTTAAAAGGACAACAGAAGTTCCAGGAAGGCCTGCAACAGTTCGAACAGTTGAGATTGAAGAAGCTGTGTTAAACAGAATTGAAGGTCCCAACAACTTTATCCTTATCATATGCAACGTGTGCAGGCTCTATTACTTAGAGATTTTCCCCTCAGACTCGATGTTTGTGTTTGATTGCGTAATAGATTAGTACGAACCCTGGATTTCTTAAGCCATGTACTTTTCACAGATGAAGCCTCGTTTTCTCGAAATTCCATAATTAACTTTCATAACAACCATATCTAGGCTGAGGATAATCCGAATGCTATCAGAGAAAATCATTTTTAGGTGCTATTTCTCCTAATATTTGGGTAGGAATTATCGGTGATCACCTTATTGGACCTTGCATTCTTCTGCAAAGGTTTAATGGCGAAGAATATCGACAACTTCCCAACCATTAGAAGCACGAACTTCCCAACCATTTAGAAACCAGAAACAGGATTTGGTTAATGCACGACGGAGCTCCGCCAGACTTTAGTGTCGTTGCGCGTCAATTTCTGGACGAGAATTACCCTAACCGTTGGATAGGAAGAGCTGGACCACAAGCCTGGCATCCCAGATCACCAGATTTGAATCATTTGGATTATTTTCTGTGATGTCACTTGAAGTCTTTGGTTTATAAAAGTCAAGTCCAAAATGAACAAGATCTAAGAGTTCGGCAATCAATGTTAAGGCGACTTATTGCATCCGTTGAAGTAGGCGGTGGTCATTTTCGACAATTATTGTAAAATAATGTTATTAACTAGTTTAGTTTTAGTCTTGTAAATGATTTAAGTTTTTTACCTGATAATACAATCAATAAAAGATATATTTTTTTTTTCTTATTTTTCGAAATCTCGAAAATGATGCAATTTAAAAAATTTCAACGCAGATTTAACTTCAAACCCTTTTTTATCCAAAATGGCTACTTTTAGCGACAAATACTAAGAGCACCTTTTTTATGTAGAATTAAATGGAAAATAGGTCTGCCTAGTCAAAAATGACATAAAAGGCTTCAAAAAAAAGTTATGGTTAATTCAATTTAGGAGCAACACTGTATGTGGCGCCCCCTAACATTAAATACAAAACTAAGTTAATATTTGAATTTCTCCTCATCAATATACCCAGAATCCCAAATGTTGTCCAATTGTCAACACCTTCCTAATAAGAACGAAAATATATTTTTAATCCTTGTTCATCTACTTATTAAAATGTATTATGCATAGTAGTCAATCATATGAACAAAACACCTTGGTTGTAAAATTGCCAGTATGCATTTTTGATATGCCTTTGATATAGCATTTTAATTAAAAAATTATAGAGAAGTATTTTTGCCTTTTTGCGCAACCCAACTATACACTTTGATCTAAAAATACATTAGAAAATTACGTATATCGACATACTACCTACAAATAAATAAAAATTTAGACTTTCTTGGACTTACCGCAGTCCATAAAGTCAACGTCAGCAGAAGAACAGGCCAAAAGCACCACCAAAAATACACACAAACTAACCTGAGGATTCATTGTAGTACTGTGTTCTAATAATGCGTTTTTTTTAAATTAATTACGTGAATACGTACCACTGATTTTATATCTTTAAGTATTTCGATTAAAATATTAAACACCTGATTAATCAAATATTTTTTGTAGCAAAAAAACTAAAATAGGCATTGATTATCTACATCTAATCCAAAGTCCTTAAGTCTAGACATCTTGAAAATGTGTTGCACGGCCGTCATAAAATATTGTTATCGACGTAAAATAACAAAAAAATTTTTAGCCTTAAAACTTGCTTGCTTTAAAATTTAACTGAAACAGCTGCACCAATTTCATTAAAAAGCAATAGCTTTAAGAAACGCTGAAGTGAGAAACTAATTTTATCTATATCTATCTAATGTTATAAGTAAAATAGACTACTAGCATTATGGAAGATAAATAATCTGATAGAATATCGGTCCATAGCATTTTAAATATTATAATCGTTTTATATATAAGCTTTCCAACGTTTTCTTGCTACGAGGGGAACTAAATGTATTATTTACCCAGACTGGGAAAAAATGAGAAACTCATGCCCCTTCATCAGAAGACTTAGTACAACCAATGCTCTATTATAGCTTACGATATATATAACTCTTTCAAATGGTTAACCCTCGACTCGCGAACGGGAGGCGGCGTTTCCAATCATTAAATAGTAGAAGAGATCTTTTAGTTAAAAGAGAATATTGAATTCGGCTGTTAATCTTTGGGGTTGAAATTTGATACAGGTTAGCTTGAAATAAAGTTTCTAGGAGTAAGCAAATTTTCAAATTCAAATTCAAAACATGCTTTATTGTCGAAAGATACATCTTATTGCATCTTAAGCTCTAAAATAAATATATAAACATACATTATTTAAATAAAATATTACATAAAAATTAAACTATAAAAAAAACGAAACAAAAATGTCAGAAGGTTAAACAAGAGTAAAGATTAAACATTAAAGTATAACATTAATTCATATAATAAATTTAAGTAACCCAACATACAGAACAAGGCAAGACCCACCCTATTGGCTACCATACATCAACGAAAAATTCCTCTATGGAATAGTATGCTTTCGTCAACAGTACATTTTTTTTCCTTTCTAAACTTTATCCTATTCGTTGTCAATTTAAGGCTCTGTGGAAGCTTGTTAAATGCCTTTTTGGTATTGTAGGCAATGGAATTTTTTATCTGGGATGTGGTCGGTATCAGCAAGGTAACATTATTTAACCCGTTTCTCGTCTGATAAGCAGGTATATTGATATTGTTTGATTTGTTTTTGTGTACCAAAGATAGACATTCCAGCAAATATAAACACGGCAGCAAAGTCAATATTCTATGTTCTTGAAACAGAGGCTTAGAAGACTGCCGATAGGGCACTTTGAATATTATTCTCAATGCTCTCTTTTGAAGAACAAATACCGAATTAAATAGATAATTGGTGCATCCACCCTAAAAGCAAATACCATAGCGTAAGTGTGACTCTATTAATGAGAAGTATACCGATCTCAGTGTAACATGATCTAAATCGGATGATAACATTCTCAATGCATAGCAGCCCGAGGCATGTGAGCCAAACTTCAGTTTGTTATCGATAACAAGCAATAAGTCTGATTTACTAAGGTCTGATCGTCAAGGGAAATATTATCTAGATTACATTTAAAGGTAAGAACATTGGTTTTGGACACATTAAATGATAAAAGGTTTGCATCGCACCACTCCTTAATAACGCGTAAGTCAGCATTCACCGTAGCATTTAGCCTTACCTCCTCAGTCTCGTGCCAAAGTATCGTTAAAGCTTGCCATCACTCAACCCAATGTAACGTGATTCCAAAAATGAAAAAGCAGCATCATAAGTATTTTTTCCGTCTGAAATCCAAACTGCTTTAAATGCAGTACTTTATATTTATTTAGGAAATTTAACATTCTCTTTTTTACTATTTTTTCTACCACCTTTGCTATGGTAAGCATATGCTTTAATATAAAACAAACTTATTCCTACAAAAACTTGAATAACTAAATCAAAGAAACAAAGCTAAATATTATTTTAATCAAAAAGCAGTTTTAAACCTATTAACTTATACAGAAAGAGGACCTTTTTTTTTTTGCTTTTCGAGATACTTGTATGTATGTATGTATGGGGTAAGTTATTATATTATGACACCAACCTACAGGGCTATTTATTAATTTTGTTTCGTCATCTTAACCCATATTATCAGTCTTTATCTACTACGTTGGACCGCAGATATTTCATATTAACGATCCTCTTAAAATGTTATTATTTAGGGTTAGGATTCAGTAAAAAAAAAAAGCCCTTTTTTAAATTATCGACGTTTCGCAACTTTATTGTTGCATCCTCAGGACTCATATAGATTTTATATCCTAACCATTAAGCAGTTTTTCAGGCTAAATTTTTATATATTTCATTAAACCACCATTTTGTTCCGCTGTTGATGTTTTTTGCAAATGTTGAGATAAATTGGATGAATAATTTTTTGATATTAATTTTTTTAACATTTCACTAGTGTAAGAAACTAGTGTGATATTGTTTCCTCACACCAGTCACAAGCTTCAGCCGTTGCATAAAACGGTATATATATATATATATATATATATATATATATATATATATATATATATATATATATATATATATATATATATATATATATATATATATATATATATATATTATCAGGAAGAAAAGATCTTTTTAAATATTTAATAATATACATTTGAAAAAAACTGACCACCATGAAAATTTGACATTTCTAATGTTTTTGTACTTATGAAAAAAATTCTGATGAATCATGAAAAAACTCTACAACTTTTTTATTCACGGCATTTCCGTATATAATCAAATAAACTCTCTAGATAGCTGGCAAAATATACGGGAAATTCCTGTACAGAGTTTTTCTCCTACGTTTTACAACAGAAATATGTTTTTAAGGTTTATAGGTCATTTTAATTACACAGTATATCTGTAAAGACAGAGTAATTAAACTTGACTATATGTCGACCATAGACAAAACTGAGTCGATCATTTGTCTAAGTTTTTACTGTCATTTAAACAATTCTTAATTAATATTTACGTATTTGAAATACGCATAAGAGGAGTCAATTAGATTTACAAAAATTTAGAAACGAAATAATTCAGTCTTGATAAATTGATTGATTGTTATAGTAATCAATATAAAAGATTTTTTTTAATTCACGTTCATTTGAAATGAAGTAATCCTCCATATAATGCGTAAATGATAACCGTTTAAGGGTGTAGTTACATCTGTTTAGCAGAGGGGAAATATGCCTCAAAATTTTGGAATAAATCTTGACAAGTTTACTAGCCAACCACTAAACTTGTCATGTGTAAATCACAGGAAAGTGCACTTGCTACTTGCCGGCGGGCTCTATATACGAAAAATATGAAATTTTGTGGAATATAAATTTAAAAAAAGTCACGAATATATTTAGACAAGAAAACGCATTTGAAAAACTTTTAAAGCCGTTACAAGAATCACGATCAGAACATTGACATTAACATACCGAAAGCGAAGATAAAAACAATAAAAATAGTTTACTGACAAGAAATGAATACAATTTTAAAGTCTAAAAAAAGTGGAAATGGTACTGATGATCTGTACAAGCCAAAGCTTATATGGTTTGCCAGGGCAGATAGTTTTTTACGAAGCACGGTCATAAACAAGAAAACAACAACCAACATGGTAAGTGTTTATAAAAATCGTTTAATATAAACATACTCAACTAATTTTAGTTTTTATTATAAACCAATAATTATATCTTGCCAAGGTGCAGCACATTTCCCGGAAATATAATCTGCATACTTATCATGCAAAGAATTCGGAGCTTGAATTAATTAATTCACAAATACCTCACTGACAGTAGTCCTTGACCTTTTGAATACCAGAAACCATTTATAACATCCCCTGTATCATTATCTTCAAGATTGACTGTACCGAATAGGCAATATCCTCAGGCATCAGATATTTTAAGCTAGTTGTGCAAAGCACAAACAGCTTTTACAGTCATATCTACACTTGATTTAAAATTAATTACCCATCGAAATTTTGCACTTAAAATACCAAAAGCGTTTTTTTCTGTCTGTCGTCGAACACGTCACAAACGATAATCGAATATTTTTTGTTGATAAGTTAACGTTCCGAATGCATCATCGTCGGCAATAACGGAATTTGGTGGAAAATTTAAGTCTCCATTTAACATTGGTTTCATTCGACACAAAATGGGTTTTTTTACTAATAGATTTTGTATTAGAAGAAATTTCAGCAATCTCTAAAAACAGTCTTTTATTATAGTTCATTTCATTGCAAAAAAAATTGTTTCATTATACTGTGTCCTACCCCCGTTTGCACAAAACTTAATTGCTGTTTAGAATACTTAACCGAGCTTTCGGATTTGACAAGTTGCTTACAGAGATCTAGGATCTCGCTGTCAAATTTGACATCCTGTTAAACGTTCGAAAATTTAATTGGGATTTCTGCAACCGGTCGTTATAGTGTCACACGTCTGTCCTCTAGTCTTTGTATGAAGTAGAATACCCTGCTTTACTATTAATAAATCGGCAAATGAATCAACAGCAAAATGTTTATTCGGTTTAAACTGTCCTAATATCAAGCTTTTTGCAATTTAAAATACGAAATATACAACAAAACAAGGCCAAATTAAAGAATAATGTATCCTATAATAATATACGTAATAGACAATGGAAATCCGGCCAAAGAAACATCTTCTAGAACATGAAATATCCAAGTAAAAACGTAAAACCACGTCCAAATCTCGAAAATACTATGACGCGCTGTAACTGACCAATCAGGAAGAGACACGCGAAGCTTCGCTTGACCTGCTTAGTTGGTGTCACTCCAATTTCCAATTTTTAAACCAAAATTAAAAATACTTAGAATTAACCCAGGGCAATAAAACTTAGAAAGTAGTAAAGTAGAAATGTTTCATTTTTTAAGCGCTTCACGCCCATGAAAAAATTATCCCGATATCTCAATTAATTCCTATAGAAATAAACTTGACCTAATTTTTCAAAATTCTAAAATTTAATATTTTTACAAAAAACTCACTTTTCCAAAAAGCCTTTATCGCGGGAAATAACTGGAAAAAAGAATCATTAAAATCCATCCAGGGAAACCCGAACTATTTGACTTCAAAGTTTCATGATTCAATTTGAAAAATGCGTAAACTTCAAATTGTTTAACAATTAATCGTAATCAATTTCAAATTGATAGGTGAAAAATTATAAAAGTTCATTTTTCGATTTTTGGACGAATTTTTACAAAAACAAAAAAGTAAATTTTCAGATATCAAAATGGGACTTTCACAGAAAGTAAGCCCTATAAAAAAGAAACATTTTTAATAATAAGACCTTATGAGCAAAGAAACTAGGAAAACAGGCCTTGGAAGCAGAGCACCAGGTCCCGCAGAAAAATTCCAATATCTAAAAAACCCTTAACAGAAAAATTCCCAAATTTTCACAGGATGATTATTTAATCAAAAGACAACTTTTAAGCAACATTTTATTAACGTATGATTTTTTTTGACAAAAAAGAGAAAAGTTTTCAGAAAAATCTGAAACTTTACGGGAAAAATACCATATTACCAAAATACCCAAAAACAAAGATCCGACGACCAAGTATCCCAAGACATGTTTTCACTAAAAATTTTAGCAACAAATTGAGGAAAATTGTCGACAGTTTTGTTGACGGAACTCCGCCCCAAATGACTGTCATTGGTCTAGTCTTTATAACGCGTTAGTGACACTTGTATCAATAGCCCTCCTAAGCACCGGTTGCGGTAATATTTGTGCGTTTCTTAATTGTCATTCTTAGTGAAACGATGAAATTCGCCGAGTCTTTGTATTGAAAGGTTCCATTAGATTGTGAAGATTGCCTTCGGAGATTAGGTCTGGTTCTCTTGATCTATGCTCTACTAGGAGGCATCTGGAAGAACAAGAAGATGGGCTGTCAAAATTGCGCGAAGAAGATTGGGTAAGCTAAGTCTCTGGTCTCCCTTTCTTAAGCGTTCATCAAGCCTTAGTTAGTTCTCCAGATCAAGTTTCCACTCTTAGTAACTCATAGTAATTCTAACAAGTGTTCAAGTATAATTGTTTATAAATTTTGTGCTTCTGGTATAAATATTAACTTTGATTGCAATTTTTGAAACGTAACTTTTTGCCTTTCGCATTTAAAAAAAACATATTTGCTCTGATATTTTTTGGTTTGATTGGCTCACGCTTATTTTGACTTTTAAAAACTGTTATTAAAAATTTGCGATTTATAATTACCGAATTTACACTTTTGCTAATTTTGACTAATTAACATTTATTGGATTTTCTCTAGACTAGCGTTAATTACAAACTTTGTTTAAACAAATACTTATTGTAAAATAACTTGATATTGTATAGATAGAATAGGGTTTAGTTTTAGTACGGAGCTTAGCACGTCATTTCCTGAAGTTCTCAGTCTCCCCTGAGTGAGGAGGACTGTTTATTCTAAGGAACACTTAGCAAAACCGTTTTTTTTTATCTTTGATTATTATTGCTGATTTTATTTATATATATATATATTTGCGTATTTTTTATATTTGATATTATCATAAACTTATAATATTATTACTTATTTTTTAAACGTAAGATTTTTTAAATTTTTTTCACGATCTAATATCCCAAGCGGCGTGATCCGGGTGCATAATTAGATAGGGTTGACAAGCTTGAGTTCAGAACACCTTTTTTAGTTTAAATTTTGGATTTTTAATTAGTTAAATATTTTTTCTGATTTTTAATATTATTATTAATACTCATTTTTCTACACTTTTATTAAGTACTTATTTAGTCCATATTTACGTATTTTTTAATATTAGTAAAAAGATATTCATTTTATTTAGTTCGATTCTAGGCTAAGTTTAATTTTTGTACTACTCTTATTAAGTCAGCAAAAAAATTACACTACCGAAAACGTCTAACAAACTCAAATAACGTTTCAAAAGAAACCTGGTCCATCATCAATAACCTCAGAAACAAATCAAACCCTGTGACTCAGATCTTGCCAGGGGCTAATGATCTAAATGATTATTTTATTAATGTAAGCAAAAATGTTACCTCTAGTATCTCGCCAAGTTTGGACCCTCTATCGTTTCTCCCTCCTTCAAAAAATTTAGCTGATAGCTTTTTCTTAAGTCCCGTTAGCAACACTGAACTATTGAAGGTAATAAATAATATCAAAAGTAAATCTTCGTGTAGCACTGATGGCCTATCAATTAGAATATTCCTGAACTTGCCACTCCCAGTCATAGAGGCCCTTACAACATTAATAAATGAGTACTTTATAAAAGGTGTATTCCCTGATTGCCTTAAAACAGCTATAATTATTCCACTTCATAAAGGCGGCGAAAAAACTAACTCTTGCAATTATCGCCCAATTGCACTACTACCAGTTCTATCAAAAATCATCGAAAGACTACTGAAGAATCGTCTTATGCCATTTCTCCTGAAACATCAGATAATATCCCCGGAGCAGTTCGGCTTTCTACCCAACAAGTGCACCAGCGACGCCATGTTCGCGTTGCTTAGAGGCGTCTACTTATCTCTCAATAACAACCACCCAACTGCCTCAGTTTTTTGTGACTATGCGAAAGCCTTTGATTGTGTTAGTCATGAAATTCTGATAAACAAACTAAATTTTTATGGAATTCGTGGTACTTCTTTAAATTGGTTCAAATCTTATCTTGGGAAAAGGCAACAACTTGTAAGGGCTAATGGTTCCGATTCTGATTGTAAGTTGATTACAAGTGGAGTCCCTCAAGGTTCAGTCTTGGGACCTATTCTTTTTTTGTTATACATTAATGATATCACGAACCTTAAAATTAATGGAAGAATTTCCCTTTTTGCTGACGACACAAGCATAACTTGGAGTGATTTTGATACAACGTCTTTACACTCTAGTATTTCCGAAGACTTGGTTATAATTAAGGCTTGGTCCGATTCCAATATGCTTTGTTTTAATGTCGATAAAACGGTGGCGTTATCTTATAAGGGAACTTTACAACCACTTCAGGTACATAACAGCAATATTGAATACGTAGAGTCAGTTAAATTCCTGGGTTTAAATATAAACCACAACCTAAAATGGTCTAATCATATTGACACCTTAACTAAAAAACTTTCTACCGCCTGCTTCGCCATTCGATCAGTTTCAAAAGAACTAGACGTTCCTTCTGCCAGACTTACTTATTTCTCTTTATTTGAATCCCACCTCCGCTATGGCCTTCCCTTTTGGGGCTGCTGTACCACCGAGCAATTTCGTAGTATTTTTATGCTTCAAAAGAGAGCCATTCGTTATTTGTTTGGTCTAAATAATAGAGCTCACTGCCAATACTATTTCAAAAAACATGAAATATTAACACTTCCTGCATTATTTATTTTGGAAACGGTATGTTTGCCGAGAAAACATATAAACACCCTCCCAGAAAAGCCACAACATGTATACCCTACCAGAAACTCTAGGCATGATATATATCTTCCCATTCCTTCCTCAGAATTAATAAAAAAATCAATTATTTACAACGCCATAAAACTTTACAACAATCTGCCAGTACACTTAAAATCTATCCCTATGCTTGCACAATTTCGAAAAAACACCAAAGCATACCTCATTGAGAGATCATTTTACAGAGTTAATGATTTTTACAGCGAGTAAGTCTCTTTAAATTGTCACTAAATTCGCTTGTTTACTTAAATCTTTTGTGAGTCATGTCCTAACTCGTAGCATAGAATTTTGAAAATCATCATATAGAGAAAAGAACTGTCGAACATTCACTTAAAATTTAATTATTTTTGTTAAAATTTAATTTAATTAAAAATTTAATTAAAAACAAAATTTAATTCTTTTTTGTATACTACATTCTACACTAGTTCATTATACCTTCTGTTTAACATCACAATTATTTGTATAACTATAATAACATAGAGTTTAAGGTCGCATAGTTGCAATTTTGATTTCAATGTCATCGAAATTATTCACCTCGTACATGTGTGTTTGTTTACTTTTATAAGGTTATTAGGATTCATTAACTGTTTTGCGGCAATGTTATGCTATATTCTAACGTGTGTTTTACGATTTGGTAAATTCATAATTTACATTTTTAAAAAGCATTGACTTATCGAAATTCTTTTCGATTAATGTTTTGATATGTCTTATTTTAGGTATATTTTGCTTTGTCCATAAAATTGTAAAATTTTTCTGCGGCAATAAAGCATACTTTTGTTTGTTTGTTTGTATTTTGATTCAAAGTTGATTACGTGTATAAAGGACTTAACTGTTTGCAGTGTTTTTTCTTTAGTTAATAAATACGAGCGATTTGTTAATTTGATTAAATCTGAGCAAAAAGCTTATTAGTGAGCAAAGACAGTACACAGGTATATTCTGGGAAATTGTCTGTTTTAGTGGAAAACTGTTGAGCGAACTTTATAAAACTGATACATTTTAAAGTACTATAAAGTACATACTAAACACTATATGTGACAGTGCATAAGTGATTTCTTAAACTCGAAATCAAAGGGTGAACTATTTAGTGGTATATGGACTTAGTAAAGCTACACACGGCAAAGCTATAGTTAAACAGGAGTTAAAAGTAAATAAATCCTTAAGATTTTTGTACTGTATCTTAGGCTACTGATTAGGTATCCACCCGGTAGCGTTTCTTAGTTTTAAGACTGACAATTCCCCTGACTGACTTCCCGTTGCTCATAATTTGTTTTGTTCGGTAAATCCGAACTTTGAATTTTAAATTAAATTTTTTCTACTGTTTGCCATGGCCACTCCAACTTCTGTGGTGGTTCCCGTAGAAGGCACAGCAGCTACCTTAATGCCCAGCAACACCGTCCCCCATTCTGAGCAAAAGCTCACACTTTTACCTGGCGAGGGGAACGACCATCCTTTTGTTCCTCGGGTGAGTGGTGGGTGCCCGACAAACTTGTCACAAACAGCCCCCGCATATTATACCCGACATAACATATCTTTTAGAACTCATAAACATGACCCCTTCTCTGAAGTCACTAACATGAAGGACCTCTCCATGGAGGTACCCAGGCCCCGAGAATATCCAATGTCTACATCCTTAATTAACACTAAACGTAAACCAAAACATTTCAGTGTAACTTTTGAAAATGATTATTTAAATAAAAATAATAGAGATGATATGTTGCTGGATAATGTTCGCCTACCATGCTATTCCCTGCATACATTTTTACAATGACAGTGTACTCGAACTTAAAAAACCAATAAGAGACCTTCAGTCTCCAATTTCTCTAGTAAGCCTAGACTTTTCTCTCCCAGAGATTAAACAGAATTCGGGAAGGGAAGTTGATCTCGCCTCCATTTGCGATGGAGACAATGACTTTGGATTGGACCGCAGGTCCGAACTCACTATTTTTACCTACAAAAAATCCACTACAGAAGATGATTTAAAATGTTTTGCCGCTTTAAATCAACCAATCCGAGAACAAAACCAGCGTGGTTATGTAGAAAATAAGTTAGAGGAATACCTACCGAAAAATCATAACGATTTCGGCGTTTCAGTCTCATTGTTTTAAGGCAAAAAGCTAATGAAAAACATTCTAAACCTCGTCGTAGTAGGTGTATTGTATTATAATTCCTAATATAGATTTTACCATTGGTGAGAATAAGAAGTTGCTATCAGCACTTAACGGTCCTTATGCTATTTGCAAGGTTTTACCGAATGATAGGTATTTAGTTAAGAATATCAAATTAAACAAAAACCATTTGATAGAATTCTCCATCCCCACAATATTAAGTTATGAGCATGAAATATAAGATTTTACTTACCTTTGCTCAATCTTTTTTTTTTTTTTAATTTAAATATTATTATAATCCACACCCCAAAACCATGAAATAGGTAGACCACCTCGTCCAAGGCAAGACGAATACAATACCACAGTTGTTAGACTGGCAGACGATGAGTCAGTAGTTTTTGTTTGCCCGGATTCTTGAGCCGGGATCATGTATATCGAAAAGTGAGATAAGCAGTCGACAATATACGTTTGATAAAGAGGCATCGTGTTTTGATTATCGGAATCGTTTATAGTGCAGCGGCGGGATATATATACTTTTTGAGAGTGTCTACGCTTTCGTAGTTTTGAGTTATTCTTTTAATTGCTTTTTCGGTGGCGATTAATTAAAGACATTTTTTCCGGTGCTATAACGTGGTGCTCACGGGACCTTAGTGACGTGATCGATAAACATTTATTTCTTACTCTTGTGGTGCTTAATTAACGTAGAAAATTAACACGCCTTGCAGTTCGTTATCAACGTAATTATTTTTTGAGTTCTGCGCTGAATTAACGTATAAATTTAGTGCTATCTTGTGTGTGTTTGTTTGGATGTATTTAGCATTTATAGTTTGGGATTAAACATAGTACACTGACAATTGTAAGTACATTAACATTGTTAATACAAGTTTGCGGTAATTAATAATATCCAAGAGCTTTGTTTATGTTGTCTACGTTTTGCTTATTAAGAATAAAGCATACCTAATTAACGTAGAAATTAGAATTAGTAAACTATTGGCAACGTGATCAATAAACATTTTTGCTCTTGTTGCATTTAATTAACGTAGAAATTAAGACGACTGAATAGTACGTTTATTGTATTTTGCTGTTTTGACTTCTGCGCTGAATTAACGTATAAATTTAGTGCTATTTTGCGTGTGTTTGTTTAGATGAGTTAAGACTAAAGCATGCCTAATTAACGTAGAAATTAGGGTACGTACTTTTCTTTTTTATTTTATATATTTTTGGTGTTATTAAATATAAATTAAAGTTCTGGCACACAGGGTGTTTAGTTAACGTACAAACTAAGCAAACAATTTTAACGTTTAGGTGCAGTTTCGCAAAAGAAATAACCTAAAAAAAAAAAAGTAGTTGGCCCGGTGGTGAAATAATACTATATTATACCTAGTTTTTTTTTATTATTTGGGGATATATAAGTGAACATGGGCAGGCCCAGGTCCTGGTCAACCAGTTCTAGTTCAAGCTCTGGCGAGGATTATGACTATAAACGTGGTAGGAAACGCAGCTCTCGACGTACTAGTGGTAAAGAAGGCAACAATTCTCGCGTGAAATCTACGGTTCATCCTGTAGATCCAGGCGAAGGATCTTCTACTCAAAGAAGCTACACTCCACCACCAACAAGCAAAATAGAACGACTCGAAAAACTAGTTGAACGGCTTATAGAGCATAGTGCAGCCACTGGTGCTGTGCAAAAATCCGAATCACACAAAGTCCTTATAAAACCTGATTTTATACCACCTTTTGCTCCCGGAAATCCAAATCTCAGTTGCGCTAAATGGCTTGAAAAGATGGAGCAACTTGGAAAAATTAATAATTGGGATGAATCTACTATGGCATTCCATATGCAAGATCGTTTGACTGGCTTGGCACGAAAATGGTACGATAATTTGGCAACTTACGATATGTCCTGGAAAGAATGGAAAACCTTATTACTTAAATCTTTCCCGGAACATCAGGACTACGCAACTACCTTAAGAAGACTAGTAAATAGGCGCAAATTTCCTACAGAAAGCTGGGAAGAATATTACTTCCAAAAAATGGACTTAATAAATGCTTGTGAAATTAAGCCAAAAAATGCTGTATCTTGTATTATCGATGGAATAGGTGACCGTACAATACAAGTAGGTGCTCGGGCTGGTAGGTACGAAACCCCTGACGCACTTTATGCTGGATTTTTGTCATCTCTAAGACCTGAAAATACTCAAGTTGTATTTGGAAATCACGGAGCATCTAGAAAGCGAAGTTATTCCGATGAATCTCACAAGCCTGTGATTCTACCTAAAAAGATGCACATCAAGGTAAAGGGTGAACAAAAATGTTATAATTGTAAACAAAGGGGCCATTTTACAAGTGAATGTACAAGACCCAAATTAGTTTGTACTAGATGTAATAGATCAGGACATTTGGACAAGGATTGTCACCGACGGAACTTAAAAAGCCAATTTATCGAGTCAACTAAAAGCCAACAGTATAACAAGGCCTATTTTTTCAACTGTTCTATAAATGGAAATCCATCTCAAGCTTATGTGGATACTGGGTGTGGTGCAGTATTAATAAAGGAATCTACTGCAAGAAAATTGGGACTTACATTTTCTCCTAGCACAGTGACGATAACTGGCTATGGTTCATCAGTAGTATCTGTTCTTGGCGAGGCTGAGGTTAACATTTCTATTGACCTTGCAAAGGCTAACGTAAAAGCTTTTATAGTTCCTGATAGTGCTCAAATTATTCCTATCATGATAGGTCAACCATTTTTAAACTTACCCAGTGTTGTTATGATTGTCGCCAACGAACAAGTGCGAATATTGACTCCGGGTGATGACATAAGTCAAATCTTAAAATTGAAGACGAGAAAAATACCTCTTTGGGCCAAGGAAAAAGTTGTGGTCCCACCAGAAAGTTCTGTTTTGGTTGTTGTTACCTCCCGCAATGGTGTTTGCGGTGAAGTCGACGTTCCTGGTAATCTACGTGCTGTGCCTCACAAGGAGTATTACGTTGGTGAATGCATCACGCAGAGCGAAGATGGTTATGTGTCTATCACCAATGTCTCAACGCAAGAGATTGAGGTGAGTATAAACCAAATATTAGTTAGAAGTGTTCAATGTTTTGAGGATAAAACGTCTTGTTCACAAATTTGCGATTTAAATATTAACATAGACAAAGAAGAACGGTTGATTCATGAAGAATATTGCTTGAAAAATGGAAGATTATACAGGAACACTCCTAAAGGTAAAAAGTGGGTTGTGCCTAAGGCTGCAAGACGTCAAGTGTTACTACACTTCCATGATGGCAATGGTCACTTGTCTGTTGAGAAAACTCTTTCTGCCTTAAGCAAATTGTATTGGTTTGCAGGACAGAGAAAATATGTTAAGAAATTTATATTGGAGGAAACGAACTGGTTATCTACATCCAATTGAAAAGATTGCCACTCCCTTTGATACGCTTCACGTTGACCGTTACGACCTTTGTAACTTCAAGAAAAAA
>JAUTXW010005343.1:5000-135946 GCA_030620095.1 Kuschelorhynchus macadamiae
TTGTATTGATGCGTTAAAAGTTTTTATGACTGAAGTAGTAACCGATATCTGATTTTTAAGGAGGGTCTCGATATGTCTTTCGTCTTGGTTGACTTTATCAATGCATTCATTGAAATATTCACCGTCTGAGGCATCGAGGTTTCCAGTTATGGATTTCCAGACCGTGCCAATTCCGTTAAATATTCCGCGCCTCTCCCTGTGACTATATTTTTTCGTATCTGCGATTATTTCTTTATATTTTAAATTGACAGAATCGGATATTTGATTAAGCAGGCTAACGTGTGTTTGTATTTCGGATCTGAAAGATATCATTCTAGGCGAGTCAACGTTTATGAAGCCGTCTAGTAATCCTTCTAGGATTTTATCGTTATTCACGATAGCTTCTTTTATGTAAGAAAGATCTTTATACACGAGGAGTGTCCATTTGTCGTTTGACACTTTGACAGAACCTTCTTCATGGAAGAATATTCCGAGTGTGTTGTTGATAGGTGTTATGGAAAATTGGGACAGGCCTACCGAGAGCAGCCCGAGGAATCTGCAAAGAAGAATATTCTTATTCAAAATAGGGTTTTAACCTATCGAAGTTGACTTTAGATGACTGATTTGTCCGAGGATTAAGAAGAATGGCGGAATTTTGAAACACTTGTGTAATTTCAAAAGGACCATTAAATTTGTTTTCGGATTTTGATTTTATTTGTGACGTATACCTTATCGCCAACTTTGTATTCGGGGATAGGAGATACGTGTTCGTCGAACCTGACTTTTGCTTTTTCTTTTTGTCTTTCTGTTTTTGCCCTAGCGATTTTGTAATAATATTCCATGCGGTTATTAAGATCTCGTATGTATTTCGATATTAATTTTTCCTGATTGTATAATGTTTCAGGTGGCCTACTTGACGTGTGACCGAAAATGAGTTCAAACGGAGTAAACCCGTGTGTTTTATTTTTAGTATTATTATAACAGATTACTGCATAGGGTAATACATTAAACGGATGTTCTGTAGGGTTTTCTGCTACGTTCGCTCTAATCATTTCTGATAAGATTGCATGGAACCTTTCGATGGACCCATTAGACTGGGGATGATTTACACTAGAGAATGTTAGTTTTGTGTTAAACAATTCACAAAGGTCTTTAACTAACGAGTTATCAAATTCACGCCCATAGTCACAATGTATTCTTAGGGGTGTTCCATAATGTTGGAAAAATACTAATAGGGTATTTACAATCGTTGACGCTTTTTTGTCGTCTAGTGGGTAGGCTTGCGTGAACTTCGTAAGTTCGTCTCGAACTGTGAGTGCGTAATATCTGGTTGGATATTCGAAGATATCAATGTTTACTCTTTCAAACGGGGTTTTTGGGGTCTCCGTTATAACGAGTGGTGTACTTAAATTTTTCCGACATATTTTCACCTTCTGACATATTTCGCAGGCTTTAATTAATTTTTCAACATCTTTCGTTAAGTTCGGCCAATTATATTTTTCTCTTATGCGCCTGACTGTCTCGTTTATATTCCCCGATGCAAATTGGTTTTGCCTGAATGGTAGTGTTCTAGAATTTGGGGAATTTCGTCAGCGTCTGGGGATCTTACAACGTTTTGACAGATTTTAAGTTTTATTTCTTTATCGGCAAAGATAAATGAGAACATTTCGAGAATGGGCAGTGCTAAATTATTTTCTACATAAAATGTTTTAGAGGGATCGAATTCATTTTGGGCCTTAAATAGAACATAGAACAGGTGTTGGGCTACAATTTCCGGGTCGAATGGTATTGGGATAATAAAGTATTTTTTATCTTTTACAGTTTTGCTAGAGGCAATGTTAACGCTCATGTTTTCAAAATGAATGTTTTCTTCGAAGATATCCTCGATTATTTTGTAATGCATGTCCTCTAGTTTGTTTTGCCAGAAAAAGGTAATAATTAATTTATGCGATTTATCTAAAAGCTGCGAATTTGAGAATTCGACTTTGGAATAGTCAATTATTGATCTCGTTTGGTAGAGATCTACAAATTTGTTATATTCTTGTGTGATGTGTTCGTCGTCTATTTCGACGGCATTTGGGTCTGGTTGACTTTGGTTGTCATTTTCGCTATCATTTTCGTTAGCGGCAAAAATGGCACATTTTGATTGGAAATTTGCGCATTTTTGGAAGTAATTAATCTTTATTCGGGATAGGGCGTCTGCATTTTTGTTTATCTTTCCGGGCTTATGTTCGATTTTATAGTTGTACTCTTCTAATTTTAGACGCCAGCGAGCAAGCCTACTACCAGGGTCCTTAATCGAAAAGAGCCAGGTTAATGGCCGGTGGTCCGTAATAAGTGTAAACTTTCGTCCAAAAAGATAAGGGCGGAAATGTTTTACGGCCCATACAATTGCCAGTAGCTCCCTTTCGATGGTGGAGTATTTAGTTTCTGCGCTACAAAGTGTTCTAAATGCGAAAGCTATTGGTAGATCTTTTCCGACTGGCCCTTGTGACAGCACAGCGCCTATTGCGAATGCGCTTGCGTCTGTAGTCAGGAGGAAGGTTTCCTCAAAATTAGGGTAGATGAGAATGGGGTCTGTAATTAGGGCTTTCTTTAGTTCTTCGAATGACTTTTTGCATTCAGAATCAAAGAGAAATGGGACGTCCTTTTTTAGGAGTTGGGTTAAAGGCTTGGACACTTTTGCGAAGTTCGGGATGAATCTGCGGTAATATCCCGCTAATCCCAGGAAAGACTTAATGTCCTTTGCATTTTTTAGTTCTGGGAAGTTTTTAATGCATTCTACTTTTGAGGGATTGGGTTTTACACCATCTTTCGTGACAAGATGTCCCAGATAAGCAACTTCCTTTCTCAAGAACTCACACTTATCGGGTTGGATTTTAAGATTTGCATTTCGGAGACGTTTAAAAACTTCCTTTAGTCGGTCTATATGTTCATGTATGGTGGGCGAGTAGACGATTATATCGTCCATGTATACAAGGCAACGCTCGTTTTGGATGCCCAAAAGAATGTTGTCCATGACACGCTGGAACGTGGACGGGGCATTCTTTAGACCGAATGGCATTCGGACGAATTCATAGTGTCCGTTATCGACTGAAAATGCTGTTTTAGGTATGGGAGTGATCTCAATTTGATGAAAGCCGGACGCGAGATCAAGCGTCGAGAAATATTGACATTTACCAAGTTGGTCCAATAAATCTGAAATATTTGGCAAAGGGTATTTATCGTCAATACTAAGATCATTCAGCTTTCTGTAGTCTATAACTACACGCCACTTTTGTTTCCCGGATGCATCGAGTTTTTTGGGTACCACCCACACCGGTGAAGACCACGGTGAGATAGAGGGCCGGATAATTCCTTGTTCTAACATTTTTCCTATTTGTGTTTTCATCTCCTCTTTGTGTATCTGAGGATACCTATAAGATTTCGTGAATACAGGCTTTGCGTTGTTAGTCTCTATTACATGTTTGATTTCATTGGTGAACGTGAATCACCCTCGATATAAAATATGTCAGAGTATTCTAAACAGAGGTTTGTGATCATCTCCTTTTCTTCGGAGTTAAGATGTTCCGTTCTTAGCTCATTTCGGATTATTTGTACTCTATCAATTTGGTCGGACGCATAATCATCTTGAGTATTTAAGTTTAGTATGACGTCGCTTGACGTGAATGGCTCTATAGAAAGATCGGAAAAATCTATGGATTTCGGGATTGCGTTTGCGTTTAAAATAGAAGTCATAAATTCGCCGTTTTCGTTAACATATACAATCGCACTAGGTAGGCGAACCTTTTCTTTTTCCTGAGCCGTTAACAGGGCGTCAGTATTTTTTAGATTACAGGTTAATTTGAATATTTTCTCTGTGCGGGCATCGATAGAAATTTTATTGTGTATCTCATTTTTATTGACATTATTTGGGGTTGTAATATCACCGACTTTGTGCAATGGAATCGTTTTAAAATTGGTTATTAATTTTTTTGATTTAAGATCGATTATGCATTCTTAATGCTCAAGAAAATCAAGTCCTAAGATGCCATCAAAATCGATATCTAGATTGTAAATATACACTTTATGTGGGTTACCTATCTCAAAAGGGACAAGGGTGGATTCAAATATAGACAATTTTTGATTTGTTATGCCCTGAATAGTAACGTTTTCTGCTGTCCTATGGGGAAATCTCTTGACGGTGTTTTCTTTAAAAATAGATATCCCTGCTCCGGTGTCGATTAAAAGTTTGAAGGTATTTGAAGCATCGTTAATATAGTACAGGTTCTTGGGATTAACAGTAAGAAATGGGTTCAAAGGAACGCTTGTTCCGGAAAGTTCACATTGGGGTCGAAATCGTCTAAATTCATTGTCTGAATCTGACTCTGTAGTTCCAACATCGGGTCGATCGATTTGGTAATGCTGTCCGGAGGGTGGTTCTTGTAAAGGGGAGACGGAAAATTTTGAAATTCTGAGCTGTCAAATTCTTCAGAATGACTTGTAAAAGTTTGGTCGTTTTGAATACAGTATTCTTGGTTTTCGAAATTACTATCATCTTGAGAATACTCGTAATATTGGGGTTCTTCGTAATATGGGTTATCATAATTTAAGTGGTGAGCTCTCTGTTGGTTTGGGTAAAAATTTGAGTCTCTCTGCATGATAGGAGGACGGGATGCAGCTTGGTTTTGTTGGGCAGCTGCAGGAGGTCTATATTGAGATGAAAATGTGTTGGGTCTGTTTTGCTGAGAAAAATGAGGTTGGCTGGAAGAAGGAAACTGTCTTTGGTAGTTTACGTTACCGCTATTTTGGGAATAACCAGGTTGGGACATTGGTTGTGTACGGCATTCTGGAGCTATGTGTCCGGTGCGTCCACATTTATGACATTTTATAATTTGTGGTAAAGGTTTCCTAATCGGTTGAGGAGGTTTCGGAGAATTTTCAAAATAGGAGAGCTGTAATTCTCTTCTAATGCGGGAGTGGGCCTCTAAAAGGTCTCCCGGGTTTCCTGCACGAATGATTTGGCCTAGACGAGGTTCTAGTCCGGTTAAAAGCGTATTTAAACTCATTGTTTCAATTAATCTGCTTTGTGCAGCTTTTTGGTCATTAGTGAGGTTAGAAGCTTTTTGAATGCTCGAAAGCATTTTTGCATTTAAAACTTGTAACCGATTATAAAATGTAAGGGCGGACTCGCCGGGAACTTGACGGAGTCTTTGAAGATGCTTGTCTTTGATCCGCTGTTGCCATTTTATAGGCACAATCGCACGCGTTTAAAAAGGTACCTAAGGAGATTTGATCGCCTTCAAATTCAGGCACTATAGAAAATATTTCGGATAGCCTGTAAGGCTCGATTTCTACTTCAGCACTTTGTGTTGTTTGCTGTGCAGCTGGTTGAATTTGTTGAGAACGTGTTTCGGGCATTTTGTTAATTGCTTTAAATTTTTATAAGAATACAAATTAAAATTCTTTTTGAAAATAAAAACACAAAATATTAGGCTATTTTTCAAATTACAAAATTGGTAAATAAAGGTTTAGCTTTTCTTCAAATTCAGGGTAGAATATACGAAAATTAAAATCAGGGTAGAAAATTACGTATAGACAATCGAACAGTAAAATAAAATAAAATACAACACTTAAAACGGGATAATTCAATGTCACTTACGTAAACAGGAGCATTGGTCGTCTTGTTCTCTTAGGACTGCCAGGGGTTTCACCAGGTGTTCCTTCCGCAGCTATCTTTGAGTGAGGACGCCTTGATATGGTTCTTTTCTTCGTTAAGGGATTTGCGATCCGCCGTCAACAGTTAGGTCTTCCTTGTTCTGCCGACGTTAGACGAATCCTACCGACTGCGCCAATTTGTTACACTTTTATTTCAAAAATTCACTTTTTAAAAAATATTATTTATTCACTTAAAAATACTTTGTATAATTGTAAAACTTAAACCGTATAATTTGAAACTTAAACTGACATAATAACAGTATCTGATATGAACTAACTAATATTTACAATTGGTGCTTAATTTATATGTTTTGAAATGATGAGGCAGCACCTTCAAGCTGTGAGAACTGCAACTCGAAAATACTGCTTGCAATGCATTCCTTGAAATGTTGAAATCGCCATATCCGTTCCCATGCGACTGAAGGTCAATGAATACACGTGGCTATAACGGATATAACATATATATATATATATATATATATATATATATATATATATATATATATATATATATATATATATATATATATATATATATATATATATATATATATATATATATATATATATATATATATATATATATATATATATATATATATATATATATATATATATATATATATATATATATATATATATATATATATATATATATATATATATATATATATATATATATATATATATATATATATATATATATATATATATATATATATATATATATATATATATATATATATATATATATATATATATATATATATATATATATATATATGTATGTATAAGAAAAAATAATGACTGTGTAAAATAATAAACCAGGTAATTGAACTGGGTTAACAGTATAACCAATTATTCATTGGAAGTGTAAATCATCTTTCCTCGTAAAAGAAAAAAAATCAATTAAGGACGTTTAAGGAAATATATGGGCCCCTACTTTAAACGGCGGTCTTCCCCAGAAGTTTTAAATGAAATGTCATGAAGACTTACATATTCATTCTTTAGATGGGTATACAAGCCCGTAATGTATCAAAAAAATTGCAAATGGTCCAGGATTAAATTAAAAAAGACTGATCATAAATATGCTTATTATCATCAATGTCTTCGTGGCCTGATCCCGTTTATCTTTTGAGGGACGGTTAATGCCATACGTTGTCCGTGGCTTACTGTTTCTTGAGTCTGAGATTAATGATAAATATCGCGCCTAACTTTGAAAACAAGCAGTAATTTAAGTATAGCAGAACTTTTATAGTTAAGAGTCTCTAATATTTATTATAGTTCTAAAGGCAATTTCGAGTTTATATATTTCCAGTTTTTCATATTCTCGCCAAAGAAATGGGAATATTATAAAATAAAAATAATTAGTAGTTACTATTTTTCTTCTATACATGTTTAAGAGTATTTAATATTTTCTATGTAATCTCACAACCAGTGGCGGCTCGTGGTGAATTATTGGGAGATCAACAAATTTAAAAATAGGCATACTTAAAATAAAAGTAAATATCTTATCTTTAAATTGAGCTTTAAATTCTCTTGAAGTTCAGGTCTACTCTTCTTTCTTTAGAATTGGAAAAATGCTGAATGACACGTTCGTTAAAATTGCACGCACATTCCTTGTATAAACGATACTTAACATTGCTGGCTCGATACTTAACATTGCTAAAGCGGATAGTCTATTTTGGCTCATCTCCTCAACAAAATTTATAAGCCCTCGAAAAACCCCTGGATTTTCAGACAAATGCCCCACAAAGTATTACACAATCTATAATTTTGTTTAAAATATAATGATTTTTGGATACATTTTCCGTAGCATAGTTCACAGAACATTTCATGTGATCTGCAGAAAACGCATGTTTTTTAGTGTTTTAAGTCTTTAACACCGGTTTTGCACCATAATGAGTCCGACGAGTCCTTAGAAAACAACAAAAAAACATAACAGTAAAATGAGACTTCAGAACCACATATCCAGTTAGCTAAATCGTACATACTTTTGCGAAAGTTTCGATGAACCTCTTTATTTTTGTCTTTACTAGTTTATCGTATACTAAGTTCTGGCAAATTGTGACCACTTACCTTGAATTCGGTTATTTTCTCAAAATTAAGTTCGTTAGCACTCTTTAGTTGTTTAATTTTTTGCACAACCGACATTTTATTTCATCTACATTCACAACTCAAACATAGACCACCTTAAAATTGGTTATTTTTGCAAAAATAAGTTCGTAAGCACTTTTTAGTTGTTTATTTTTTTGCACTAGTTACTAGCAACATTTTATTTCCTGTATATTTCCAACTCGCACATGGATCATAAATATAAAAAAAAATATATTACAAAAAAACAGTATATAAATCAATTTTCATCGTTTAAAAACGTCCGAAACAGTATCGAGTTAGAATATCGACTGCGCGACCTCTGAACAATTGAACGACGTGATGCCGCAACCGATCGACAGAATTATGAGAAGAGACCGGCTGATGACCCAAATCGCGATTTCATATTCCATTTTCTATCACGTTCGGCTGCCGCTCGGTAGCTGTGTAATCTTCGGATACTTTCGTCATGCTTTAAGGTAATCAGGGCAATTCGGACTGCCCAGCCTAGGTATAGCGTATTTTATTATGCCTAAGGAACGCACGAGACCATTCGACCGCCGCTCTCGGGAAAAGTTAAATACGCTACACTATTAGTAGCGTATTTAACTTTTCCCAAGGTTCGCGTTTTATTACAACTATTAGGAGGGACGGTCAAACGAATAATTTATTCTCTGAAATATTTTTGGGGGGTCATTGACGAAATGACCTTATGGAAGAGCCGCCACTGCTCATAACGATATTATTATATCAAGTATATAATCGGGGAAAAAGTAATCACATCATATTAAGATACTCGTCACACAAGGCACTTTTTGCAATCAAGATAATAGCATAACATTGACTGAATACATCATATCTCAACATTAATCTGACTGACTTTCTTGACAAAATGCATTTCCAGGTTCGTTCATTTTTTGTAGAAAAGACCAAGCATAATGAAAAACTGATATCGTCATAGCTGGTAGTGATGCCGTGATCTCGTTTCGTCTCGGCACCATTCAGTCTCGCCACTCGAAGCGAGATAAAAAAATAAATGTCGAGGCGAGACGAAATTCTCGTTTCGTCTCGATTTTTAATAAAATAAACCATCAGTTTATATAGTTACATGATTCTTTCCATTTCTGTCAAATATTTTTCAGTGTTTAATATAGTTTCAACAATAGTGTCAAATATTGGTTTGGCGTCTCTAGTGAATGTTTAATATAATTAACATAATAGTGTCAATTTTTAAAATACATGATGTACAACATTTTCATCTATATTTTCAAGGGTGTTTTACAGTACAAGTTTTATTTTGAAATATTTTTGTCTAATCCGCCGGGATTGGCTAAAATAGTAACAATTGACTATTGAAAATGAAAAAATGAGCATGGATTCTGTTGTTAAATTGAACACCCTGCATATTATTTTTTCATTATTTGGATCTTTTCTTGCTGATTATTAAACATAATAGGTTTTATACCCGATAAAATTGACAAAAACTTTGCCATATCAAGCACTCTTATTGACTTCAAATTATTATATTCTGCTTTTTTTAACGCTTGTTATGGCAGCGTTTTTGACAATTTTATCGGTTGTTTTTAAAAATAAAGGCATCAAACTTGGAATACGCATAATCATCAGCAAGAGATACATGTAATAAAACCATATCACACCAACAAACCACATCAACATATAAAATAACAAAGTCGATGGTAACTTTTTACATTCCAATTACCATTTCTTTGTATTTTTCTACAAGTCCTGGCGTGTCAGATAAAAATCTAAAACTTTTATTTTTCTCTGTTTTAAAATACAGACCTGTTGGATAGGCAGGGGATAAATGATTATCATGTAATGTTAAGCTTATTATTTTTTCTGTATGTAAGGTGGTCTCAAAAAATAAGAACAATAATAGATATTTTTAATGAAACTTAAACTATTTTTAATGTAATGTTTTTAATAATAAATTTAAAAGTCAAATAATACTACACCAAATATTCAAAACTTTTCAAAGCCGCTTTTTGATACTGCCTGTGTACACTTATTAATCCAAAGTTTCCTTAATACGTTTTACAGTTATTTGGTTATAGTTTTATTTATATTATATATTAATACTTAAAGAGGCAGCAAGAGTGCCACTATGGGGGGGGGGGGGCATCCCTTCCTTTGTATATTTTTGTAGTTGGCTAAATTGTACTTAAGTTGGTTATTAGTTGGCTAATTACGAGACACATTCACCTTCAAGCAGAGCCGGCGCCTCTATCCCACCGAAATTACTGTAATACATAAAGTATGACCTGTTTTTATTAGTCGTTAATGATAGTCTTAGTCTCTTTTACAAATGGAGTACCCATTTTATTTAGGAAAAGGATTTGTAGTTTTACGTTTAAAAATTACCATAACTCTATTGTCTGAAAAGGAATTCATTGTATAATAAAATGTAAATAGACCTAAATATTAAAAATGAATATAAAATTTTGCCAATATTTATGTCCAACTTGTTTTTATAACCAGCCCTAGAATAGCAATTTGTGAAAAATTATCACCAGATTTAGGCGAAGGAGACCATCGGATCGTGCTGTGACCGACGGTCAAGTGGGCGACAATCTTTAGGAGGATAAGTTATTATTAGTAACCGTGTGCTAGAATATTGCAGCACCAACAAATAACACATAAAACGATAAAATTATTCTCGGATAGTCAAGCGGCCCTTAAAGCACTTGAAGTGAGTTATTATACGTCCAAAACAGTCTGGAACTGCCAAAAGGCACTTGTTGGCCTGGGGAGCGACAATAAAATCGCTATTATCTGGATACCAGGACATGCGGGTTTGGAGGGAAATAAGTCTGCGGATCTTTTAGCAAAGACAAGATTCGTGGGACCGGAACCAGCTTTAGGAGTAGCCCACAACTTGGTTGAGGAAAAAGCTAATCTCCATTGGCTTGGACTGACAGGTCTGTCCCATGCAAGGGCATTTCCCTCTTCCTATGAAGAAGAGGGTTACAGAAAGTCTGCTAAATATGAACAGAATTAAGCTCAAAATAGCTATAGGTCTATACACTGGCCACTGTGGTCTAAGACATCACATGCACAGGATGGGGCTGGAAGACGAATCCTAGTGCCGCCTATGTATAGAGGATGACGAGACAGCCAGCCATAAGCTGTGTGAATGCCCGACAGCTGCCCGTATCAGGTTCTACATATTCGGTAAAAATATTCTGCTGCCTGAGGACTTGAAGAATACCTCCCCAAATGCAATGATAAGACTCATTGAGCATTTCGAGTTACTTGGGGAAGTGTAAATATAGGTGTGAGCCACAATAGACCACAGAGTCGTAGTGGAAAGTAGGTTTGATCCATTCACTTTTAACCTAGTAAACAGCGATTAATTTGTAACGGAGAGAAATTGTTTTGTTTAACAGTGGTACAATATAGAACGGAAGATTTCACGGCTTCGGTCAATTAAGCAATCAAGGTTCTTGGGATTAGACCGTGTCAAATTGGAATTACTAGCCGACGTTCCGCCTTCGATTGCACGAGGCATCTTCAGGTATCTTTACTTCACGAGATCTGAACACTGAATAAGCTCGGAGGGTTTCAGGCGGGCGTCTATACCCGACTTGTGCTCACCGAACCGTGACCCTGTGTTAAGATCGGTTTCCATGTGTGATGTAGACCGTAACCCCACTATTGAAATTTTTTTTATGTTTAAAAATTTTAATAGATTCCCTAATTTTTTGTTTATAAAATCTTGGAACCGATGCTAATATTTATAATATGACCAGTGGTATGCTGATGTTCAGCCACAGCAGATTGAACAATTTGTTTCCTTTTAATACATCGTTCATGTTCCTTAAGTCTAGTTGATATTGAGCGTCCTATTTCTCTCTCATACACCTGTTCACAGGAGCAAGGAATTTTATATACTCCTTCTGTTTGAAAAGGTACAATATCTTTCGGGGATCGCAAGCATTGTCCGATCTTCTTATGTGTGTTGAAGATTGTACGTATGTTGAACCGCCGAAGTAATCGTCCTATTTTGTCTGTAGTGCCATGTATGTAAGGAAGAACAACACTACCTAACGGTGGTTCCTTATCATCCTCCTTTCGCGGAGTTAGATTACTATATTTTTTTATTGAACGCGTAATATCTTCAGTGCAATAGCCATTCCCTCTCAGAGCTTTGGTCAGTTTCGATGTTTCTGATGTTAGAGAATTTTGATCACAAATTGAAATGGCTCTAAATACTAATGAGTTAACCGATTTCTTTTGTGCTGGATGGTGGTGGAAATTTGCATTTAAGTATCTATTTGTATGCGTCGGTTTTCTGTGCACCGAATGTCCTAATGTACCATTTTCCTTCTTTTGGACATATACATTTAGAAAGGAAATTGTCCCATTAGATTTAATTTCCATTGTGAACTTGATATTATGATGTTGTTGATTGAGGTGATCCAGAAATATGAGAAGATTATCCTGTCCATAAGGCCATACTACAAAAGTATCATCTCCATATCTGAACCAGTGTTTTGGTTTTAGTAAAGCGGATCTTAGAGCAATATCTTCAAAGGCTTTCGTAAAGATATTCGCTACCACAGGTGACAGAGGAGATCCCATAGCTGCCTCTGAAGTTTGTTCATAATATGCTTCTTGAAAAATGAAATAAGTATATGTAAGACAAGCTTCCCTAGGTCTATAAGTTTCTTATCAAGATTATTATGATCCAATATGTATGATATAATGGAAATTGAGTCGTTGATAGGAACATTTGTGTATAGTGATTCTACATCGAAACTGACCAAAATATCTTCGGGATCCAACCGGATTTCCTTAGGTTTTTCTACGAAATGTGCAGAGTTTTTTATAAAAGAATCTGTTTTTTTCAGTGAATGGATTAAGAAAGTTTGAAAGATATTTACCTAGTTTGTATGTGGGCGAGTCTATTGCACTGAAGATCGGTCGAAATGGTACGTTGTTCTTGTGTATCTTGGGAAGACCGTAGAACCTGAGAATCTTGGAGCTGCTTGGTTTCAATAATTTCTTCTCCGCTGGTGGTAGACTGCATGCGTTAATCAGATTAGTGATGCGTCTTTCTATTCTACTTGTAGGGTCTGCCTGCATAACCTAATAGGTGTTCGGTCCATGACGACTAGCGTTGCCTTTATCTGCTGGAAGGACCACAATGCTTTCATCTTCATTTAAGGTCTTCATTGCTATTTTTTCGGCTACAGAGAGATTCGATTTCGGTGGTTTTGAATTTTTAATGATCTTCGCTGTCTCATATTTGAGTTCATCTAAATCACGACGTATTGCCTTAACCCTTTTCCCCCACTAATGCGATGCTGGCACTTCTTCTTGCTGTTCCAGAGATCGCCAAAATGTTTGGCATCCTTCCTGGTTTCCTCCCCATAGAGGTTAGCTAACATAGAACGGAAGCTTTCACGGCTTTGATCAATTAAGAAATCATGGTTCTTGAGATTAGACCGTGTCAAATTAGAATTACTATCCGACGTTTCGCCTTCGATTGCACGAGGCATCTTGAGGGATCTTTACTCCACGAGATCTGAACACTGAATGAGCCGGCCTGAATCTCTCCGAGCTCAGAGATGTTTTGGTCAGTTTCGATGTAGAATCACTTTACATGAATGTTCCTGTCAACGACTCAATTTCCATTATATCAGACATATTGGATCATAATAATCTGGATAGGAACCTAATAGACCTAGCGGAAGCTTGTTTTACATCTACTTAGTTCATCTTTCAAGGAGCGTTTTATGAACAAACTTCAGGGGCAGCAATGGGGTCTTCTCTGTCACCTGTGGTAGTGAATATCTTTATAGAAGCCTTTGAAGATACTGCTACATCCGCTCCACTAAAACCAAAACACTGGTGCAGATATGTAGATGATACTTTTGTAGTATGGCCTCATGGACTGGATAATCTTCTGATATTTATAGATCACCTCAATCAACAATATCATAATATCAAGTTCACAATGGAAATTGAATCTAATGGGACAATTCCATTTCTAGATATATATGTTCAAAAGAAGGAAAATCGTATATTAGGACATTCTGTATATAGAAAACCGACGTATACAAATAGATACTTAAATGTAAATTCCCACCACCATCCAGCACAAAAGAAATCAGTTATTAACTCACTAGTATTTAGAGTCATTTCGATTTCTGATCAAGATTCTCTAACATCAGAAACATCAAAACTGACCGAAGCTCTGAGAGGGAATGGCTATTGCACTGAAGATATTTCGCGTCAAATTAAAAAATATAGTAATCCAACTCCGCTAAAGGAGGATGATGATAAGGAGCCACCGTTAGGTAATGTTGTTCTTTCTTACATACATGGCACTACAGACAAAATAGGAAGATTACTTCGGCAGTCCAACATACGTACAATCTTTAACACACATAAGAAGTTTGGACAATGCTTGCGATCCCCGAAAGATATTGTACCTTTTCAAACAGAAGGAGTATATAAAATTCCTTGCTCCTGTGGAGAAGTCTATGTGGGAGAAACAGGACGCTCAATATCAACTAGACTTAAGGAACATGAACGATGTATTAAAAAGAAACAAATTGTTCAATCTGCTGTAGCTGAACATCAGCATACCACTAGCAATATTATAAATGTAAAGGAAACCAAGGTTCTAGCATCGGTTCCAAGATTTTATAAACGAAAAATTAAGGAGTTTATTCAAATTTTTAAATTTACAAAAAATTTCAATGAAGATACGAGTTACGGTCTACATCTTATGTGGAAACCCATCTTTACACAGGACCACGGTTCGGCGAGCACAAGTCGGATATAAAAGCCGACCTGAATCTCTCCGAGCTCATTCAGTGTTCAGATCTCATGGAGTAAAGATCCCTGAAGATGCCTCGTGCAATCGAAGGCGAAACGTCGGATAGTAATTCCAATTTGACATGGTCTAATATCAAGAACCATGATTTCTTAAGCGGTACAATACATTAAAATATTTCTAAAAAATTTACGTTTATTAAAAGAATCTGAAAAGTAAAGAACAAGTACCGGGTGGCCCGTTTATCTTGGGACGCTACCTTATCTCAGAAACTATGTAATGTTAAAAAAAAAGTTAAATACAGAAGTTTCGTGATGCAAAACAATTTTTTTTTCCATGTCGAGACGAGGCAAGATCAGCCAAAGTTATGGAAAGACGAGATGAAGCCTGAATCCCATCTCGTTTCGACTCGCGTTATTACAAATCAATAGCAAAACTATATTTGCCCATAATTTCGTACTTGTTTTTTTTTCAAGTGAAGACTACACGTTAATGGTAAATACACCTTAGATATTTTAACGCCTATGTAAAGCTTAGTTCGATGTTTAAGAGAATAGTTGCCCTCATTGGCTCTAGTTTTGTTTAGTGATGAATATAAATAAGCACGTGGTCTCTACCCCAATTCTCCATTTCATGAAGCTTCCGGTGTCTGTCTTAGAAAGGTATGTGTCAAACCTGGTAAATGATTTTAATGAATATAATGTTCTTAAACTATTTTTTATTATACACTTAATTTTTAAATAATAATGGGATTGTAAAATATATGTATAAACCTTGATAACCCTTAGAAAGATACCTTAACGAAAGACATTTAGAAAACTAAATACATAGTTTTATTTCATTATGGTGATCTGAAGAAGATTTTTTTAATTTCAGGTATTTTTAATCCAATTTACTAAGTCGTCTATTATTAGGTCTTATAATATAAGTCAGTATAATTTTAATAATTAATTAAGTCCATACGCTATAGAAAATATTTATAAAGAAGACAAAATAATGACTGTGTAGACCAGGCAAATGGTCTGGCTTAGTAGTATAATAAATTATTAATTTCCTTGTGAAAGAAAAAATCAATTAAGCACGTTTAAGGAAATATATAGGTCCAGTTCTGGGCACTACTTTAAACTGTGGTCTCCTCCAAGAAGTTTTAAATTAAATGTCATGAATACTTACATTACATATTTTTTCTTTAGACGGACATACAAAGCCCGTAATTTATCAAAAAAACTGCAAATGACCCAAGATTAAATTGAAAAACGACTGATCATAAATATGCTTATTATCGACAATGCCTTCGTGGGTCGACCCCATTTATCTTTTGAAGGGCAGTTACTGTCATGCCTACAGTGTCCGCGACTCACTGTTTCTTGACCATGAGATTAATGATAAATATGAGCCGTCCAACTTTAAAAACAAACAGTTAATTTAGATTTAGCAACACTTTAATAAGAAGAAGTTTCAGGAATTTAACTATCTAAAATCTCTTTTTTATTTCGAGCGAAAGCTGCTCAATGGTATTAAACATAGCATGTCGGTTATCTAATTAAGTGTATTTAATGTAATATTAAATACCCTGAATTACGACAAAAGAAAGCTATATTTATAATTTATTTGTTCATGTCCGATTTATGATGTAACTGTCAAAAAGCTAAATATTCTAAATTATGCCTACTTTTTATCTTTGGGCGGAGTACTAATATCACCTTACTATTAGGTAGAACCGTGATTTTATGACATCCATGTTTGATCCACTACTATAATTTGTAGTTAAAAGGCTTATATGTCGAGACAATCAACAAAATAGCGTAGTAGGATATTGTACGAGTTCAAAACTTATGATAACCAAGCATCAAAGAAAAATTAACAGGTATTTGCCAAACTATCTGCCGTAAAGGGAACATTCTCCTCTGGTTCCGGAGAACCCTCTTGCTGGACCTTCCTTCTCTTCGTGTTGATGTTGGCTGGAAAAATACAATTAGATCTCACTTTAGTAAACCCAAAAAATGTAATAATTGGGATAAAAATGTACACTCTCTTTAAAAACCTTCTTCATATAATTTTAGGTGAAAGTCGAGTAAGAGTACCCACTTAGTAAAAATATATTAATAACATTCATACAAAGAAAAACAGAACGTGAATTTCACATATAAGAACATCGAAAAATGAAAACTCCTAAAAAATAAAAAAATACAACTTATTAAACAAAAAAATGCATATGCGTTCTCTTAGCTGCGCGAAAGGCAAAGAGTCCGCAAAGTTAACGCTAAGAGTACGCATGGACAGATCGTTTTTATAGGGCGACTGAGGTTGAGGATTGTGATCAGATTGAAGTGAAGGTGTCGAAACTATTGTTGAGAGGTTCATGAATGTGGTGAGATTGAAGTGAAGATCTTCGTCTTCGTCGCCCTAGTCTGAAATATTCTCGGATGTTGACAACGGCCTGGTGGGACTGATATGTGGTGGTGAAACTAAAAGCTTCATGCCTAAGCTGCGACATTTACCAATGGCAGCTAATGAGATGTAGCATTCCTGATTGTCTAATATTAGTATAGTTGGACCATCATTTTTTCGTTTTCATATTTTTGAAAACGGTCAATTCATCCAAGAAATAATTCCGAGTTTATGAATCCTGAGTCTAAAACCTGTAGAATGGTACCAGCTGTAGCGCCATTAATCAGTTCTTTTTTTCTTCTTTTGGATGGGAATATTAAAGAGGGAGGCACATATTTTCCAGTAGCACTCGTAGCGCCCACTGCCGTTTCACGTTGGCCTCTTGCAGCTGAGACAATTTTGCCAACAGTCTTTTTGCCAGCAGGTGCAATCACTTTCGGAATTTCGGTTAGTGCGTGCGGTGAGAATCAAAGTCTCGTCCATATTGAAAATTCGATCTGGCAAGATTTGTTTCTTTTCAATTAGGTTTTTGAGGTTATCAAAAAAACTATTTACTTGAACTCGGTTGAAACCAGATGTTCTTACAAGGCTTGTTTTCTCAGGCACTCGTACACTCAAATTATAAGATGCAAACACCCAATCCTTTCCCGCAATTTTTTTGAGTTTGTGGAATCTGTGGCTAACGCCGTTTGGTTCTGTAAGTTTTTTTTAGTTTAGAAATGTATATATATATATATATATATATATATATATATATATATATATATATATATATATATATATAAAGCTTTTAAAGTTTAGTCCTTTTGAAAGATGGACAATTCTTTAACAAACTGTTAAGCTACAGTTTTTAAATTAAAATATCAGATCTAAATTAAGATAATTCTAATCAGAGTCAAAAAACTAATATGACAAGATAAATATAATTGTAACTTATGTGACTTAACTAAAATGTAAATAAACTCTAAAAAATAAATTATAAAAGTTAAATCTATTTAATCTGAAAATGGCTTCTTACAAAACAGTATAGGTGAAAGGCAACAAGTGGGTGCGATTTATACAGACCTGACTGAAGCGTTTGATCGTTTAAGTCTTGATAAGCTTCTTAAAAAACTTGAATTGTATGGTTTGCTACATAATTTAATACCTCTTTTTGCATCATATTTACATGATCGTGACATGTATCTTAGTATCAATAATAATTTCACTGTTAGTGATGAGTATAGTAAGTCGGGTATACGGTGGGGAAGCAACTTAGGTACTTACCTGTTTTTGATCTATTTTAATGATATTGCAAAATTTTCGCTGTGTTTTTTAATTTGGGGTGGGGATCCAAAAAGAAAAGTCAAATATTCAAAAAAGTCTACGTCTGTTTTATGTTCTACTAAAGCTGTTGGATTAGTTTTTAAAAGAACAATTTTTTTGGTCATTTTTATGCTCTCTAATCCTGTCTTTGAGGTATCTACCCATTTGTCCAATATAACACTTCTGACATTGTAAACAAGGAATGTGATATACAACATTAGATTTGTTCCTTTTTTGTTTTTGCTTTAAGTTTGGAGTAAAAGTGGGTTTTCAGGGTATTGTCATTTTTTAGTGCTATCTTAATCTCATTATCTCTGGTGGTATGGTTCGAAACAACATTTCTTATTCTTTCTGATAACCTTTTGATATACGGAAATTTACAATAAATATCGGTGTTGTTATTGCTTGTTATTGTTTTAACAATTCTGATATTTTTACCCCAAAGAATCTTTTTGATTAATTGAAAAGGACAATTATTTTTAAGCAGCACACCTTTGATATATTGTAAATTTTTAGAATGGTGTTTTTCCGAGGATAGTGTTAGTACTCGATGTTTAAAATGCTTAATGATATTAATTTCTGCCTAAATGAATGCCAGATGAATAATTTAGAAAACGTTCTGAAAAGGTCAGTTTATGATACCAGTCTGTTTCTATACATCCGCTTTCATTTTTCGTTACCAGGACGTCAAGAAATGCTATACCGTTATTTTATTCTTTTTCAATAGTGAATGATAGTTTGTTATGATAACCATTAAAAGTATTTAGCAGTGTGTCATACTCATTTTTAGGAATAGAAGTTATAAAATCGTCAAAGTACCCTTTTGTAAAAGGGTAACTGAAAAGGAAGTTCTGTATTACAGTATTACTGAAGATCTGGCATGACTAAGTCTGAGCACACTGGAGATAAGCAATTGCCCATTCCCAAACCAAAGGTTTGTTTATAGTAATCGTCAGTATATTGAAAATAATTATTATCAAAAACAAACGTGAGAAGATTTAAAAAAATATTCAGTGAAAAATTAACATTGTTTTCTATTAAATGCCATTTTTTCTCCACTATATTAATAACAATATCTGTTGGAATGTTAGTAAAGAGGGATGTGACATCTAGTGAAACTATTTCATAGTTAGTAGGTATAACAATATTTTTAATAGAAGACACGAATTCAAAAGAGTTACGGACATGCTTTTCGTCCCTGACAAACATATTATTCATAGTATCTGCCAAAAACTTTGTTAACTTATACAGTGGAGATCACAAAAATGACACTATGGGTCTAAGCGGTATATTCTCTTTGTGAATTTTAGGTTGAAAATAAATTTTTGGACGGACAGCTGTCCCTGTTATAAGTTTTTTCCCTATTCTTCATCGATGTGACCTTTAATAAGTGTATTAATTAATTTTCTATTTTTATTTTGTATAGTTGTTTTAGGGTCTTTATTTAATTTTTGTTATGTTGATAAATCATTTAACAAAAGTTGAGCCCTTTCTGAGTATACTGCTATTTCTAGGACAACTGTTGTACTGCCTTTATTGTTTTAAGATCAGTATGTTACCTTTATTAGATAATTTAAGATTTATTATTAGTAAATTTAGTTTTAACCTAAAATTCACAAAGAGAATGTAATGTATATCACATTCCTTGTTTACAATGTCAGAAATGTTGTATTGGACAAACGGGTAGATACCTCAAAGACAAAATTAGAGAGCATAAAAATGACAAAAAATTATTTTAAAAACTAATCCAACAGCTTTAGTAGAACATAAAAGAGATACAGGGCATGATTTCGATTTTGACAATACATCTATACTGGATACCCAAACTAGCTATAAAAAAAATTAATCTCAGAAATGATACACATGCAACAGAATAAAAATTCAGTAAATAAAAAAAAAACGATTTAGAGATTCTTAGTACTTCATATTTCAATATTATTGAAAAAACTCAATAAGTGTATACGTATGCTAAAATTATTTAGAAGCAATTCATAATACATAATAATGGTAAAAAAATATTACTAATTTTTTCTCCAATAACACGAAAGAATATTTGGTATATTGCTATTCTTAAACAACCGTTGAACAAGCTGGGTTGAATTGTAATTTTAATTAGTTGTGGTATTTCAGTTTATTGTTGTAACCCATGTATGCGATTTTCACTTTTTTTACCTATGTGTTGTTTGTGTATTTTTTTATATGACTATGAAAGTCAAACCCTTAAAATATAAGTACATAGTTTATAATTTTATTGTGCATTGTTTTTCAGAATAAAAACAGAATATTTAGTTATGTATTTATCGTAATTTATGTGTTTTTATATGTAATAATTTCTAAAATTTTCACTATTTCATGTCAAATTTCTACAGTCAGTATAGCATTTTGGTTTTTTTCATTGCTATTTATTAAGTTGATATCTTGTAAAGTTATATCTTTTCAGAAGCGCTCTTTTACTCTGATGACCTTAAGTTGTTCTATGTAGTCGCTTCATGTATTAATTAAATATTGCCTTGGGAGAATAACTTCTCGGTTTCCGATTGATGGTATGATATTGGTAAGGTAGTATCTTATTTTAAAATTTGTGAAACCTTATCACTGATTATAAAATCGAATCAAAAAGTATTGTATGTGTTTCAGAAATGAATGGTTTCCGTTGCTGTGCCATGAAACTTTTGGGTTTAATATTTAGAATCCAATGGTCCAAGGGTATTGGATCATATAGATATTTTGTATTTTTCATTAATAAGAAGCAGCAGAAGAAAATCGTTACTTAATATTCAGATATTTTAGGGAAACTGGTCAGTATTTGTGGCATCAAAGAGAGTTTCATTTATTTAGTTTTCATTTATATATTTATATAATTTATTAAATAGCAATATCGAAAACTCTGACATTCTCAATTTTTCCAAAAAACAATAAATATTTGCTTTTTTGGAATAAACCCAAATCTAATACTTTAATACAATATCGGGTTTGTTGTATGTGTTATGTGTAATTATAATGCTTACTGTTCAGATTTGGATGTTGTTATCTAAATTAGCTTTCAGAAAAAAGTATAACTAATATTTAGTAATAAGTCTAATTTGTTTATAACTACTTTATTCTCTTTGTTTTTCTATGTAGCATACGCATATTATACATAGTATAATATGATGTTGTTCTGTAACTATTTGTCGTAGAATAAAAAACGATTGTTATTCTTACTCTTACTTCTAAAAACGTTGCTTCACATCTAGTATTGAGGCATAGTTAATTTTGAAACCACAGCTATCTAAATTAATAATATTTCCATTAGTTAGAAATCCTCAAAACTCCCCACAGGTTCCAGAACAAAATCTTTTAAATCCATCCATCCAAATTACCAGCTATTTAACCTTTTGTATACTTTAAAAAGTCGTTGAAGATGTATGACGCAGCCAATGTTTCATCAGCAAGATTAGACTTTGTATAACTCTGTGCCTTGTTCAATTTATTTTGAATTTGTTAGACCTTAATAACTGTTCAGTGTGAAAAAAAACCTGGACTATCCTTAATTTATTCATTATTTTTAATTCGAAGCTTTGAAAGGTCATCATCGATATTTGTGTAATGAGAAGCTTGGTCATGTGAAAACACTTGCAAGATAATAGCCCGAGAGCTAGTGTTAAAAAACTGCAAGAATTTCTTAATAGCTCATATTTCAATAGATGTAGTATTAAGGTTGAGCATGAGATAGCACCCACTCGCAAGGTCAAGTAGTGGGATACTTGGCGGCGGCGCGCCTTGAAATGGCTAAAAACTATTGGGTTTATTTCCTAATGGAGCACTGATGTCTCCAAACGGCGCTATCTTACATGTTTTCGCAAATATTTTTTTACATATCTAGAGAGAGTTAATCGCTCACCTAAAGCATGACCTGTTACGTTATTTCGTTAAAGCTTTAATGGCAAAAAAACTACATCTCAAGTGTAGTCGATCGACACCAAACTTTTTTAAAATTCTTATGATATCTTCTTGCATCAGTTCCTGCCGAAAAAGGACAGTTTTGATAAATGATTTGGTGATTTCTGATATTGGCAGGACATTGTCAGATGACGTGTGACACGTGTTTAATTACCGCTTGCGCATACCCAAATAATGTCCACGTGGACGATAAAAATCTGACATAAGAGATATCGAGATAAGAACATCCACCGATGAATAGTGGTCCCAAAGCGCTCCGAGAAGCTGCGAACGTTTTATATCTGCATTTCGAGCGACTGCTGACTGCGTCTGTTCTATTAAACTGATGTTTGAAATTTGAAACATTCTTATAACTCCATAAGAGGCAAATTTTCCATGAAAAAACTGATTGAAGATTTTCAGCTCTTAGATTTTGCAGGAAGTGACGCCTGCTTTTTTACTTTAAAAGTGAACCTGTAATTTTTTTATGGAATATCATATTAGCTTTTCCACGATATATCGCAAGTTTACTTTTGTTTTCAAAATGGCGGCATAATATACATATTTCTATTTAAAATAAAAAGTAAGGGTCACTTTGAATTGCTTTTTCATAGAAAATTTGCCTCTTATGATAGAAATGTCTCAAATTTCTAATTGATATTTTCGAAAGTAAAAAAAAATGGATGGCTGTACCCTGTTTCATGTGCCACTTGGTATAACGATTAAGTAGCAAACAAATTTCGAGCCAAATACAAAACTCTTGTAACCGCATCATTATCGCAACAACTTATACAACGTACTGACTCGCCACGTTCTCTATGCATAGTACAAAAAATGTGAGAAAATGTTCAGGGTATTTGGGGAACGCGGCGTGTCAGCATCTCGCGTAGTTTGTCGCGATAATGATGTAGTTACAAGAGTTTTTTTTTGTGATGGCTAAAAATGTTTCTCTTACTTAATTATTATATATGTATAATTAACGGCAAAAAACAGTTAGATTTCGGTTTAATGGAACAGAACAGATGTAGTCAGTAGTCACTGGAAGTGCAAATATAAACCGCGAGGGCTGCTTATGGCGCTTTTGGAACCACCGTCCATGAGTGGAAGTGTTTATCTCGATATCTCCGACGTTAGGCAATTTTCGTTCTTTTGGGTACTATTTAGGCCTGCACAATCGCTAATTAATCTCGTCACATGCAATCTGACAATGTCACCTCTTAATGTCAAAAATAACCTGTCAACGGTCATTTGACAAAACTGTCATTTTTATTCAGGCACTGGGGCAAGATGATGTCATAAGTATTCGAAAAAAAATTTGACGCCCATCCGCAACACTTTTCTTGATATACAGCGTGTAACAAAAGCAAGGAAACGACGAAATATCTCAGGTACTACTTATCTGCATTAAGGAAAATATGTCCATAGGTATGAAATTAAGACGAATCCAATAACGAGTTCTGCATTGCTGCCAGGTTTACCGTTTTTCTGTTATAAAAGAATTTTTTTAATGGAACACCCTATATTATATATATAATTTTTTTTTAATCTGCGTAGCATTCTCAACACTTTTTATTAGTAGCACTTTTTATGAAAGGCGACTGTTTTTGCGAAGAAAGGGTATAATATCCATAATTTAATCCATTACCTTTTGTTAAAATACACGTTGATTTACAAAAATGGATCGTTCAACTGAAATATAAAGAATTGAAATTTTAATTATACTAGGTTATGGGGATAGAATGCGAAATCTGCAAGATGTTTGTAACATTTTTAATGACAAATATCGAATAAATTAATCTAGTGTTAGTAAAATTAACAAAACATTTTCTGGCAGGCCGCAAAACACAATAATTCCTCATCTTGCTACCAAACTACTAGCAAGAGAAAACAGCTTCTGGACTTTAAAGGTAAGTAAAGAGTAACGGAAACAATACAATACAAAAAAGAAATACCTAATACTACAAGCAATAAATTAATGAACCTAAGTAAGATGTTTAAAATGTTGTCCATTTACTTTCTGACAGGAGGCCAAATACTGTGTGTCCCCACAAGAGGTACTCGAGGGACGTCAAGTTCGGAGATCCAGGTAGCCACTCTATTGTACTCCTACGTCTAATCCATCTGCCAAAAAAACATTGTCTAAATATTCCTGAGCATTCTAAGCAAAATGCGGAGGCATAATTTCATACCTAAGTGTACCTATTTTCATTAAACTCAGTTAGCGGTATCTGAGATATTCCGCCGTTTCCTTAATAGGGCCTTAACGAAGTGACCTAACAGGTCATACTTTAGGTGCGCACTAGATCTTAACTCTGTCTATCGGTCTGTGCTTTGCGAAAACATCTAATATGACGCCGTAGGAAGAAAAAAAAACAAAAATTTGGAGACATCAATGCTCGATTAGGAAACAAACCCAATATTTTTTAGCCATTAGGACACGCTGCAAGACACGCCACCGACGAGTGTCCCACTATGTGTCCTTGCGAGTAGGTCTTGACTCAGGAGCACGCTTAATACTGCAGCATATTGAAGTATAAGTCATTGCAAAACTCCTGTAGTTTTTTTGTCAAGGTTATGAGTATGCTCCCAGATCTTAATGATAATCTGTCCAGCTATATCATAATGGCCAGGGCCTAAATATTTACTAGTAGTTTTGAACAGACATGAAAAAATTGTAATATGAAATGTTTAAAAAATAATATTAAAAATAAGAAATAACAATAGAGCTTGATTCCCGCAAAACTTTTGCAATATTTTGTGTTATATCCTGTATATAGTTTAAAAATGCAGTTTTTAATGCTTGATTATCTGATGTTGCCAAAGTCCCTGCAATTATTTTAGCCAATATTTTGGGACAACTTCTTTTTAGCTGAAATGTTTACATTCACAAAATATTTGTTTTGGCTTCTATGAAGCTTCCTAAATGCGGCAATACAAAATTTCTCTGCGGAAACTCAAAATTTGTATTTTATTTGTTTATTTTTTACCTTTTTCTGAACGGACATTTGATAAATTCCTAATATGATTTCTTTTTAACTTCTATAAACCCTTCTAAATGTGGAATTAAAACATTTCTTGTAAAAACTCTTATTTTTTATTTTATTTATTTACTTCCTAACTTTTTTAGCTAAAAAGCTTATTCACAAATCTTTTTTCGTTTCTATAAAGCCATTAAATAATTAAAACATTTCTCATTATTTATTTATTTTTTACCTTTTTTTAACTTAATTATTTACTGACATCATCGCAGATTTTGATAATTTGTGGTACACTGGTATATTTTCGACCGTTAATCACGAATCCGATATCACATTTTTTCGGCGACATATCGTTTCTGAGTTATTCACCATAAAAATGTTTAGTTTAACTGGTTAAGAGATTTACTCACAAGCAAAGACTATAACATTCACTAAATAACCTAAATTATTTCATTTACTTCGTATATTAAAAACCTATTTTACTATTGAAAAAAATACACCACAAAAAGACGCAATGATTGCTTATGAAACATTTAGTGATTTAATATTTTCACGTTGGATAACCTAATATTTTAAAACAATTTCGTGAGAAATTTAAGTTACATTTTCTTTTTAAATTTTGAGTAACAGTTGAAAATTGAAAATAAATTTTACTTTAAAATTTTGCAAATTTCGTTACAAAAAGAATTTTTTAAATCCATTATATCTTTAGCTAGTTAATAATTAAAGTTGACGTTTGTGGAGACATTAAGCAACAGAAATTTAACGAACGAAGTCAGGAGCCAAGCAAATTAAGCAAGCCTAAAAGGCATCATATGGAGGACCATTGAAATAAATTCCAAATATATAATACCTCTGTGACACCTATACTAACTTAACTTACGCTGTTGGAACATGAATGGACACAGCAGAATGAAAAAATATCCTAAGAAGTAGCCCTTCCTGAATGAAGGTACGCATGTCAATACTATGAGTCAGTGTGAAAGATAGGGTAAAAAACCTCAACTAAATAAATATATACGAGGTGCAACAATAGGATTGAAAGGTTTATTTAACAATCGTCAAATACTGATAAAACTGAAGGTTGTTGTTGAAAATTTTGCGTTACAATGACAAATTGGCCAAATAACCAACGGATCTTTTCTTTAAAATCGTTTATCCTGGCTCAGTTCATTGTGAAATTCGATTCAGAGAGTTAAAAAATGTCAAAGAAAGAGGAAGCGTAATCTCCAACTTGGTCGGTCGTACCCGTACAGTTCGTACACAAGAAAATATTGAAAGAGTCAGGACAGCTATTGACCAGAGTCCATAACGTTCTGCAATTCGGCAATCAGCTGCATTACACATTACAAAGCGAAGTTTGCGACTAATCTTACAACACAATTTGAAATTCCGTCCGTACAAAATATGCATAGTTCAGGGGCTGACTTCTATTGATAATAAAGTAAATCGTCTCAACTTCTGCAGGCATTTTTGGAGAATATTGAACAACAATGAAGAAATTCTTGATAAACTGATCATAGCTGCCAAAACAACAACTTGATTTTTAGGCAAAATTTCAAGCCAACTGAATAAGCAGTTTTTTGGTACTAAATTTTTTAACATTTTATTAGGCCACTATTTTGTTTTGCCATTATGGTCGGTAAATAGTTCCTTAATAATAATTTTTTCACATTTTGCGAAGCCGCCATTTTTTCCGACGTATTAGATTTTTTACCAAAATGTAACCATTTCATCCCTTTATGACTCTTGATTTTTGACCGAAAATTTGAAGTTACTCGGGTAAGTAGTTTTTAAGTTGTACCGCGTATAGATAGACCGACAGATGCAACGATCGCACACATCTCGGAGGATGTTTTTTCGCGATTTGAATACGTCTCACTTACGAGAGAAGTACAAAAGAAAAAGAGAGGCATCAAATAAAAAAAGAACATTAAAATTGGCAGTTTGCACTTTAAACGGCTATTTTATAGAAAAGCCCCCCAATCCATTTCAATAATTACACATGGATCGAGTTTTCTTCCTAATTTAGACTAGTCAGTTAGGTGGAACCTCTTTAATGTTTTTAATAGCATACGGAGTACCTACAACAACAAGCTCTCGGAATGGTGACTGGCTGTCGATTGTAAAAACGTTACGCCATAAGATATGCGCGGTGCAAAATATAGCACATCACCCGCTACATACCTACGGGCTATCCTTTTATTTATTTGATAAATCTAAAATAATAAATACTATGGCATTAGAAAGCAGAATATGTTTTTTTCCTTTGTGAAAGCTACACTAGAAAATGTAATAAGTCAAAATGTTCAAAAAAAAAATGCAAATTTACTTATAACTTTTCCACTATCAATAAAATTCATGTGATGAATATATATTTGTATTATTTATATTTTAGTTGAATGATATTTGACCTTACTATCTGACAAGATATTGCCGTCGAACCTGAAAATTGCAGTTTTTATACACGATGAATGCAAAATTGCACCAAGTCGAATCGATTTCGTCTGCCATAACGACCTAACAAAGATTAAATGGGTAAAAAATACCTGTATTTACTCTCTCAATTTTAGACGACAGGCTTGATTATACGGTACGTATATTAACTTCGCAGGATGAAGTTGCAGTTTAATTTTTTACAATATATCGGCAATATCAAAGGAGATTTATTTTGTTGTCGTAATTCATTGACTGACTTAAGTTATAAGAAGGTAATTTAGTTTAAATCAAAACGAATTGATGTCGGAAACGCACTTACTTTTTCATACAAAGAAACCATCATAATTTTTCCGTAACATAAGAATCATGCCACATATATGTTGGTGTCCGGATATTTTTAATTTTTTTAAGCTTTAAGAAACCAGAGTATGACAAAAATGGTCTAGATGAGTGTCAGTCATAGCAATCGATGAACATAAAAGCAAGTCATTTCACTTCGAACCGAAGAGGACCGATCAATTTTTTTTATTTAATTAAGAGATTGATGTATTAGGATGGTTTGTTGAAACTTGCATCTCAAGTGCTCGATGTCATCCTTTTATACAATTATTCGTTTTTGATATAGACATAATGGGATAATTGACTGGGCTTTCCGACGTTTCATTGACTCCAACGCAAAGCGAGAGAGATGAATCTAATTAGAGCGTAAATCTCATTAGTTGCAAAAGAAAAGGAGCTAATAGAGGCAGAAATTTATCTCTTTCGCAACTAGTGGGATTTCCGCTTTATTAACTTCATTTCTCTCATGCGTTGGCGTCAAGGTAAAATATTATGACGGGGCCAGTCCATATAACCTATTATGGCAACGGTTTTTGGCAGTCCTTCTAACTTACTCACTTTTTCATACAAAGGAACCGTCATATTCTTCGGAAATATAATAATCTTGACGCATATATTTTGGTCTGTAGATTTTGTTAATTTCTTTTAAGCTTTAGGAAATCAGAGTACGACAGAATGTGGTCTAGATGATTGCTGGTGATAACAATCGACAAACATAAAAGCAAGTCATTTCACTTCGTGAAGCGAACAGGAACGACTATTTTTTTCTTAATTTCAATTCCTATTTTTGAAGAGTAAGTAAGAAACTATTAAAAATAATAGGTGATTGTTTCCATCCATCCATAAATCTGCAAGATAAAAGGGTGTTAGTTAATATGAAATATTCTACAAACTACTGGTAGTAAAAAAGTGAGATATACATTTTATGAGATTGATACCAAGATCTATTTCTAAACCCATAAAATAAAAGCACTTTAACTATTGAATTGATTTACAATTTTACCAACAAAATATTTATTTATTGACATGAAGTATTAAAAGTTTGATGCATTTATTTTATTAAAATATTTAATAAACTAAAAAAATGTTTAAAAATAAGTTTTAAATATCACCTGTTTCTTTTTTTAACTGTATTATGACATTTTTTTAACAACACTGACCAAAACATTTTTTAAGTTTTATCTTTCACAAGTTTTCATGTTTGTTTTTAAAGTTTAGCCGGCTGCTATAATTTTTGACATGTCGACATTATATTTTTTTTCATTTAGGCATCATCACTGTGTTTAAATGGGAGGGAACATTTGAGATAGTACCCTTTTTTACAAATTTTGACAAACTATTAGATCGTGAAACTGGTATAATGGGAGAGTTAGTATAAACACTATAATTACCGCTCGACGTTTACCCATGCGTCATCAATTGATGAAAATATCAAAGATGTGCTTTTTAAACATCGTATTTCTTTTATCGATTAGTATTCTATAAATCAATAATACAAGAAAAGGATGAATCACGAATTATTGTCTTTCAAATGCGAAAAAAAGAAATATGTTAAAAGATTAAATTACTAAAACGAACTTGCTAGACAAAGACATCAACATAGGCAGGCTTTTGACGTCAAAGTCTCAAACGCCAATTTGTTTGGATGCCATTATTATGTCATTTTAAGTTGTTAATATTTGTGCTTTTATAATATGAGTTTAAAACTTACTATAGTCTAATGTGGTCTTATCGTGCTTGTCCAAAGGTCACCAACATTATGAATCAAATCAGAAAACACAGTGAATACAAAAATGTTGTGTGATTCTTTTATGAAGCTATTAAATTTCTATGGGCTATTTCCAAATATACAGGGAGAAAGAAAATAGTATTTTTTTATTATATTACGCAATATTAATAAGATAGCCAGTTAATATTATTTTATATATTAAATGTCGAGGTACTAAATAAGAAAATTCGCTAAATATGTATTTGGTTAAAATTTTTTGGTAAGCAAAAACAAAAATACACAGAATGGCAAGCGCCTTAATAAAGTCGGAAGGCGGTTCGAATCAGTGGAACAATCAGTATATGTTCTGTTTATACAGCCACTTAATGAAAGTGAGATTTTTTTATCAATCACCAAAAATTATGAGCCCCGCTTGACCTAAAAATCTAACCACTTATACAGTGTCATTTATTTAAATGCTGGTCCACCCCTATGCAAAGAGAATTTGTTTTTTTTCTATCGTGATAACAAAAAAATTTTATTTTGCAAAAATATTATACACTTTTGTTAAAACACAAGATAATTAGTTATTACTTTCCTCGTGAGATTTTTCAGATCTTTACGTTTAAGGGTCCCTAGATGCCGGAAAACATGTTTTCTCAATTCCGTCTGTCTGTAGGTATGTATCCGTCAGTCTGTCTGTTCGCGGCATAGCTACTTATGCGATTTCTTCAAATTTCAGTCTAAAATTAAGGGCCATGCATGCGAAAAATACAGGCTATATATATATATATATATATATATATATATATATATATATATATATATATATATGCAGTCGTAAAACCTCATGTCCATTTTGCGGTAATATTTCATCTACGGCATATATGGTTGGTTTTTAATAGATTTTGCCAATAAATGAAGTTGTAGTTTCAGCATATTGGGTAAAGGATTTTGTTTTTGTTTTATTAGTCAGTCATAAATATCACTTTTCTTCCGGGATGAAGTAGGTTGTTTATTTAAGATTCTTGAATGATAAGATGCATTGTCCAGAATGATTAAAGATAGAGCATCTAAATTTGGAATCAGTTGTTCTTTTAACCACTTTTCAATCAGTTCACAGTTCATATTATCATGGTAGTTCATACTTTTGGATGTTTAAGAAAACAGTAAACTTGCACCTGGGAGAAATCCTGTTGAAGAACCTACATGGAAAATGAACCGCTTTCCCGTCCCACATCCATTTTTTTCTTGACACTTTTTACAGACTCATGCTGCCAAGATTTCGAACCACTTCCATTAGAAAATATCCAAGTCTCGTCTAGAAATACCACTTTTCTAAATTTTGAATTACCATTTTCCATTTTCTTTAAAAACTGGATACGCTGACTTGCTATATGTGGCAACTCGCATAAAAATCTTCGATTACAGTCCTTTTTATATCAAAAACCCAACATTTTTATTAATTTTGACAATGATTTTAGTCCAATTTTCAATATGCCTCGATTTTTTAAAGCATATTTTAAAACGTGAACGGTTATATTAGTTTTTGATGTGTATAAATCTTAAATTGCATTACAAACATCCATTTTTACATTGTCACTTAAGTCTTCTGTCTTTCACTTTTTTCGTGTACATTTCTTGGCCGGTGAATTTTTATTTTCGTAATATTTTTTAAGATTTAATACCACTTTTTTCGCTTGTGGATGCAAAAAACCCAAAAATTGTTTTCTATTACTCATTTTGTCACTGACTTATCAATCTGACTTTAAAGTAACATCGCTCAAAGATTTTTGCAACTGCTGGTATTTATATGTTTATCCTCTTTTGTCATGAAAATATCATAGGTCTATCTAATTTATCTTCCGGATTTTATGCGGAGGATATGATTACACGTAATAAAAGAAAAACAAACTTAAAAAGTTTGTCGTTGATAAATCGTATGACCCGCACGATAACACGGCTTTTGACTATATTTATATTTATATTCACATCTATACTGAATATGGAGTTTTTTTTTAAATTTAGACCTGGAAATTTTGATATGATTCTTATGAGCATGAATGATGACCCATGGATAAGCATCCAACGCATCATTTGATCATGCAATGAGGCATAGTCGCAAATAAATAAAAATATTATATACACATTGGTCCACGACGGCTTCATTTTCTGCAGATGCAAGTTGTTATTTTTTTTATTTCAATATTTCCCTGTATTTTTGAAATGAATTATTAGATTGAAGTAAAACTGGCTACAGTTGTAATACTGAAGGTCAAGGTTCTCACTGTTGGCTGAAAACGGAGCTGTTTATTATATTATCAATAAGATATAAGGATTTTGCCAACATATGTCCATTTCTAGCATAGTTAAGTCATAGTCACAAGTTTTTGAGTCTGGATTAAGGGTGGTATATTAATACAACCAAATTTGTAATATAAATATAATGACAGAATAAAATATTGGGGTTAGCATCCTCCGTCCCTGCTTTTTAAATAAATATAGTTAAGTGTTAAACTTAGCTCGTAGAACTTTACTACGTCCATAGACGTTTCATTTTCGATAGTGTTAGACCGATGATCTCTGAGCATTGAGATCTTTCTGGATATAAGCCTGCCTTATGAGAGCAAACGCCCAGAAATCGATCGCAGTAGGGTGATCCTGTGACATAATCACATAATTTTTCTCGTAGGCCATTTCCTGGAAAAATTAAATATTTGTGCTTTTTTATATATAACAGGGTGAAATAAATGACAAATTAAAATTTTCATATTTTATTCGAACCGAAACCCAAGAAATTTCTATATTGTATATATAATTGACTGTTAGATTTATACATTCTAATTCCCCTTGAGCAAAATAACTTGTTGGATTACACAGGAACAATATCATTACACACTTGAGTGAAATCGTATAAATTATATCAGTTCCACTACATTTATCATTCTTGCAATGAATATAAATTTTAATTATTAAACGATTTCTGCCTTTCGGAATAAACTAATTAAAAGTTGTCAGGTCCAATTATCATCCATTTTCTTCTTCATCTTTAATCATATTTAATAATTTTAATCTCGTACGTTTAGCACTAATGGCTTTGTTAATGTCATGTTGATGATTAAAGTAGGTCCGTATGGAAATTGCTCAGTGCAATAATTTTTGCTTCTAAGTCTTTGAACAAACCTAAAATACCTTTAACGTGCCTCTGGTTTTGAAAATGAAACTTTCTGTCGTTTAAGAAGTAGTGAATTACAAATAAATACAATTTTTCAGTAACAAATTAAAATATTTATTTTAAAACAATGGTAAAAATGGGCATAGTAGAATTATTTCGTATATGCAGTGACGTCATTTTTTGCATCTTTGTAACTAAAAAAAGTCACGTCTTCTCTTATTTCAATTAAAACTTGTCACGTTGACAAATCCTTAAGTGTATGTCGAAACGTTAAAATAGTTTATCTATTCGTCAAAACAAAGTGAATATTGAAAATGCCAAAAAAAATGGAAATAGTGATCAAAGCTAGCTTATTATTCATAACATATTAGTTTAGTAGTAGTAGCTGCAGGAAGTGCCTTGGACCTTTAGAATGTGGTGGAAAGAACAGCTTCCGCATCGAAAGTAAGTTCAAGATCGATATTTAATTTAAGAAAAACTGTACTAAAATCGGACAAAAGGTTTAAAGAATTGTCATCAACAAGAAGTAAAGTGCATATCAAGATAACCAACTACTTAAAAAGTAAGAAAATGGGTAAGAGAGATTGACTTCGATGGGAGAGAAGCAACAACCGCAAGTATCTCGTGGATTTATTAGAAGTTTTTAATAAAAGAATTAAATTTTTGAGGGAGGACACAAAAAATATGAATTAACTAGAAAACGGTTTTACTCCAGTCTTCCTTATGAAACATGGATATTCAGCAAAGGGTCTTTTAAAAATACCTGGCAGGATTATAAGAAAGCCACAAGCTCTTCAAAAAGCAGTGAAGGAAGGTTATGGAGTATTTTGACTAGTTTCGTTTTTTGTTTAATTTAGTTTTGTCGTGCGTTTATATTAAGAGCATCGGTCGGCTTAAAATTTTTGCTAATTTATGGTGTTCTTTTAACTTAAATCATAAAAAAACTAAGTTTATTATAGACAACTTTTTAACGGTATTTTAATGATGAATAATATGAAAGTATGGGAAAGTTATTATTTATATTAAATATCAAAAATAGAAATGTTACAAGCTGTCAAAAATGGCTAAAAATCAGAATTTTTTTGGGATTAAAATAACTTTTTCACATACCGGCAATAATCAGAATTATAAATCTACAAATATAGTGTAATTTAATTGATAAACACGACCAGGATTTGAGTTGCAGGGGCGTGCAGTCCATGGAAGCAAGGGAAGCAGTGCTTCCTCAAAAAAAATTACAAAACATCTTCTAAAATGTAATTTTTGAAATAGGAAACCATTAATTTAGTTTATATCATAACGTTAAAATATTATCTTAATTCTCAAGCCCATAATAAATGTGGCCTTGACTCCGACCGAGCGACAATAGAAAATGGAATAGAACCTATGCGGGCTGCTACCTTCTCTGCAGCCAAGTCCTGTATGCTTGATTTGCTGTGAGTCGAGCCAGAAGTTACTGAACTTTCCACCGGCTGTTTGCAATTTCTGCATTTCAGTCGCGTGCTTTAACTGGGGGCGGAAGCTATCGTTGGAGTAGGTTCTTTGTTTGAACGGCTATCAGTGTGCTGTGTGATACGTACGTCTCGTCGTGCACGATGCAATATGGAAGACAATAATACGGACGTGGATATGCAAATACCGTCAACTTCGGCTGTTAGTAATAACGTTTAAAATGTTGGAGAATTTAGTAAGAAGAGTGTGTGTGAATGTGTGATGTGTGTCTTAATAATAAAGGGATTCTCAACAGTAAACTTCGCTGATAAGCTTCAAATAATTTCCAAAGGAAGGGCAAAACTGCCTATGAAAAATTTAACCACAAAAATGAAAAACTGTATTAGACATTTTTATCCGAAAAAACAATACGAACAATTTAAATGGCTAACAGGGTGTGAAACTATAAGTAAATTATTTTGTTGGCCCCATGTTTACCTTTTGAAATTGAAAAAGGTCTCTGGAATAAAACTGGTTTTTCCGATTTAAACAATTTCCATAAAGCTGTAAAAAGACACATTATGTCCAAGGCGCATTTGCAGACCGTCATAAAAGAAAAAGTCTTCGGCAAACCAGAATTGAACACGCCCTTAATAAACAGTTGGAAATTAGTCATCGCCAACACAATGAACTAGTCGATAAAAATAGGCAAATATTAAGAAGACTTACCGATGTTGTTTATTTTCTCGGACAGCACGAATTAGGATTTAGAGGACATGACGGAAATTTTCAAGATTTACTTAGTTTAATGGCTAAATATAATGATTGCTTAAAAAAATCATTTAGAGCAGTCTAGCGTTTTTCGCGGAACGTCGAATCGAATCCAGAATGATTTAGTTTCCGCTGTTCCAACCATTATTCTAAAAATAATTAAGCAGGAGATTGGCGAGGCGCGGTTCATTGCTATTCTTCTGGACGAAACAACTAGTAGCACTAATTTTAGCCAATTATCTATAGTAATACGCTACGTTAAAACAGACGGAAGTATTCAAGAGCGATTTTTAGGTTTTAAGAATGTGTCCGAAAATCGTACAGCAGATACATGACAACTAAGGGGTCTGGAAGCTAAAGTTCGAGAAACTTTCCCAAGTGCTGTGTTTGTCCATTGTTTTGCTCATCAATCACATTAAAGAGTGTAAAGTATTTTTCGTTACTTTAAGTGGCATGGCTGCTTTTTTTTTCAAGTCAACAAAACGTACACAAGCTTTGGACTCCATTGTCCACAAACGATTGCCCAAAGTAGCTCCTACTAGGTGGAACTATAATGGAAGACTTGTGTTAACAGTATCTGAAAATCGTGAATCACTGATTGAACTATTTGAGAATATAATAGAAAATAATGAAACGTGGGACTAAGAAGCAATAAAGAATTCGAGGGGATTTTTGGACTGTTTGAAACGAGATTTTAATTTTAATTATTTGTTGAACATATTTTCAGAAATATTTCCATTCTCGGACAATGTTTTTAATATATTACAAACTAAAACAAACGATATTGCTTTTTGCCTAAAAAAAGTGGATGATTTTAAGTCCCTGTTAAGCCAAAAAAGAGATGACTTTGACCTATTTTGGGAGAAAACGATGACGTTAAATGTAGAGCCACAAGCCAAGCGTCTTCGAACAGACAAGGTGGGAGATGTTCAAACATCATACAGACGCCTCTTTTATGAAATAATCGATCAAATTCAGCAACAAATAAACTATAGATTTCACGGTTTAAATGATTTTAAATTCCTCGAACTCTGCGATTTTGATGCATTTAAATGAAAAACTTTTCCAGAAGATGCGTTTAAATCTCTTCTTCTTCATTATGGCCAGTTCTTCGACCGAGTGTTACTGCGATCTGAACTAAAAGTCATTTACGAAACTAATGACAAAAGCGCAAAAAATAACACTAAGGAACTAATGCAATTCTTAAAAGACAAGGACCTGTAAGATGCCTACACCGAAATGTCGAAATTGTGTGAATTAGTATTGACAATACCTGCCACAAGTTCATCAGTAGAACGCAATTTTTCAACAATTCCACGTATAAAAAATTTCGTGAGAAATTCAACGGGGCAGGAGAGACTTTCGCATACATCGCTGTTGTCCATTGAATATAAACTTCTCCAAAATATGTCGGAGCATCGACGTTTTTATGATGACGTTATTGACGAATTTGCTAAAAATGATCGAAGAATCGAATTACATTACAAATAGGTAAGTTTCTAAAAATTGCTTCCTTTTCTTAAAATTTCACCGCACGTTTTGGCTGCGAAAAAATAAAAAATTTTATTTTTTGATATTTAACAATAATAATTACTTTGTCAAAATACTATATTATTAATTTTTTAAATACTGTTGAGAAATTGTTAATATTAAACTTAGTTTTTTTATAATTTTGATCAAATGAAAAATTTGAATTCGTGTGATGAACTGTGGTGAAATGAATCCATGTTCGTAGATATACTAACTAGACTTCCAAATTTTATATAAAAAAAAACAGATTTCTTTTCTTTTGCTCCAGTGTTAAAACTGTTGATTTTTTTTTAGGTTAAAGATACATCGTCGTCCACGCCGGCAGTGAGAACGGGTTTATCAAGGAAGCTAGCTTAGTTTTTAGGTTTAAGGCACAAAAAGCGGGGACTATCACGATAGTATGAACTGTCAAAATTTCGAAAGATGGTTTAAATATCAACATGTTCCTAATTTGCCGCCCAAATCATTAATTATCATGGACAACGCAAGCTACCACTCTGGGCTAGTAGAAGACATATGCCGAAAATCCTGGACCAAAAAAAGATTAATTCTATGGCTTTCCGAAAAAAATATTGCCTTTCCAGAGGCAGCAATGAAGGAACAAATCTAGGATTTGGCTGAAAAAAATCGAAGTACAGAAAAAAAATATTTAAATATGAATATGTCAAATGGTTCTCCGCCTCCCACCATACCATTGTCAATATAACCCCATCGAAATGATTTGGTCAGAGTGCAAAAGAAAATATGACCAATATATTTTTGCCTTATAAGGAATATCCTCTGAAGTTTTGGCAACGTGGAAAAATGTTCTTGGCGAAGTAAGCCCTGATCATTGGCAGAACTACATTCGGCACACCCAAAAAGAGATTCTAGAAGTTTGGAAAGTAGTCAGAGTATTCGATACTTCAGATATAAACCCCGTCATAGTGACCGATTCGGTTGAAGAAGATGAGAGCGACGATCTGTTTTTTGATATTGACGATCTTTGATTTATATCGTTTAATATTTTATTTAAAAATATTTTTATAGTTACCACTTTTAATAATTTTGTTCCATATTAAGTTTTATATTGTTACACTATTTCTTTCTAAAATTAGTTTACATTGCATTTAAAATATTTTGGAATGTCCTTTTGACCTTGTTAATGATACTTCTTTGAATCTTTTGTCAGATTTTAGTCAATTTTTACTTAAATTAAATATCCATTGTGCATTTACTTTCATTGCGAAAGCTCTTTTTTCGAACGCATTTTCAATGTCTAAGAAATTCATGCAGCTTTTTCTTGTTTTTCTAGCTAAAAAATGATATTTAGATGATAGGCTCTTTGCGTTTTAAAATATTTTTACCAGCAACAAAACTAGCATTTATCCTTCTTAATGGCAGCTACATACCAGCACGATCTTGGACGCGATCACTGCCACCGTGGCGGCCAAATGATAGCACAGGAACGCCACTGTGATTGCTGCCGAGAACGCTTTTGTGTGTGCATTCCTTAAATCACGTGGTATATTAACCGTTAACAGCTAAGAAATACATTTTTGTGCTGTGGTTACGTCACTGCATATCCAAAATAATTCTGCTATATAAGCCAATTCTCCTTTAGTGGACAATTAATGAATTTGAGTAAATGACTTTGACGTAAATGGAAAAATGCACTGGTGCCATTTCCACATAAATATTCTCAGCCTGTCAACTTTTCAAAGACAAATAAGTCGTTGTTACGAGTGTGTTTAGTGGAAAATACACAGGAGAAATACTTATTTAAATATAGTTATTTTGTACCAAGTACCCAAGTAAAAAGTACTACGCAGGAGAAAATTTACATACCGTAAAAGGATATTTTGACAAAAATATATAGTATATACTTTTTATCACATGAGACCTGCTAAGGGTCAAGGCCCAAAAATCATGAGCGCAGGAAGGTACCCTGTCACAATCGATTTTTGTGACAAATTTGAGAATAACTGAATATTTAGTTTTTTAGTAATATTTTTTTAAGGTTTCACTAGGTCGCCATTTTGTTTCTGCCTACTGGATTTGTACCAAAATACTACCTGGTGATCTCCATATAATCTTTAATTTTTGAGGTCAGTTGGTTTAGTACTTTTTTAGCTATGCTGCATGCGGACAGACAGATCGACGGAACTGAGAAAACATGTTTTTGGCATGTATCCTACATGTCCTACTAGGGACGCTAAAACGTGAAAATATATAAAATCTGGAAGATTTGGCCGCCAATTTGTTCAACCATCTTGAATTCATACTACGTACACCATATTTAATTTTTGTGCAAAATTTGAAATCAACGTAATAAATAGTTTTTCGAGCTGATTTTTTTAAGTATTTTAATAAGACGCCATTTGTTATGCCATATTGGATTCGCACCAAAATTTTGACCAGTTAATCTTTATGTAACACTTGAATTTCGTAAAAAAGTTTTAAGTTAAGTAAAAACGCGAATATTTGTAAAAATCTAGCAGGGTGATTTTTCCACTATTACATTATTTCCCTTAAATAAGGGAAGTAAAAATTGGTGAATTTCCTTTACCAAGAACTGCCCTTATTATGAATCTTTTCTTTTGTTAGAAATAGTGAAGTGTGACCCAACTTAGTTCCTTCAGTAGTAGTTTTGTTCCGCCATCTTGAATTCATATCACAATTTTACTAGTTTATCTCTATATCATACTTGCACACAATTTCAAATTAATCTAACAATATATATATATATATATATATATATATATATATATATATATATATATATATATATATATATATATATATATATATATATATATATTGAGGACAGAAAGGTTGGAATAAATTCATTTAAGAATCAGGTATTTTTTCTCGAAAAAACACTCGGACTCGTCGATTTTTAATTTTAATTTCTGTTTTTTTATTATCATTTCATGCATAGGAAGTAACCCAAAAGCAAGTATCATAATCTACATTTGTCTAAACTAAGTTGTATAAAAAATCAATTTTATTAAAAAAAGGTTTAACTTTAAATAATAAATGTCTAGATGACAAAATTATGTAATAATAATTTGAAATTTGTTGAAATTGATCACCAGCAATATCCTGACAATATCCTAGCCGATCTTCAAATTCTTGCAAAATATGGTGCACTACTTGAGCTTCTATCAATCTAATTTTCTGTCTTATTCGGTCCTTAAGGTTATCATTATTGTTCGGTATGTTAAGATACACTGTAGATTTTAGGTAACCCCACAGATAATAATTTAACGGGGTCAAATCAGGGGATCTGGCAGGCCATTCTATCGGACCCCGTCTACCAATCCATCTACCAGGGAAAACAGTATCTAAATATTCACGAACCGGGCGACTATAATGGACTGGTGCTCCATCCTGTTGATACCATAAAGTATCGTTGGGAATATCGGGATCTTCTGTATTTGGGCACAATACGGCAAGGGCAGGTATCAAATCGAATGTTAAAAATTCTAGATATCTTTCTTCAGTTAAAGTTTCTTCAAAGAAGAAGGGACCCAAAATTCTGTTTCCAATAATTCCAGCCTATACATTTACTTTTTGGGAGTATTGTGTGTGTCAATTCATTATCCAGTGCTGGTTTTCTGCAAGCCAATGTCAACAATTTTGTCTATTCACACTTCCGATTAGGCAAAACATTGCTTTATCCAAAAACAAAATTCTTCGTGAAAATTGAGGGTCATTGACACATCTTTCCACTATTATGTCATAAAATTTCATTCTCCTATTCTCAGAAAAACGTTTGTCAAACTCTTGAAACACGTGTGACAAGCAAGGCATAGCAGGGGAAATTGGTGCAAATGAAGCTTTTTATTTCTTCATATTACTATTTCGCAATTAAACAAACATTAAATTACTTTTTATTAATTTTTCATTACATATTCTTAGGATTTTGTTTAGATAGCACCTATTTTCTGCGCTTTCTTAAATATTTTTTAATCGAAAAGTTGCAAAATTTAGCACTAGGTACCCCTCATATCCGAGCGCAGTTCATATTAAGAATTAAAAAAACTGAAATCTACTGAATGCGTTAACATTAATAACATTATTACCTGTTACATATTTTACGTTGGTGAATAGTTAGATAATGTTTTCCCTGGTAGGTGAATTGGTAGATGGGGTCCGATAGTAAGGCTTGCCAGATACCCTGATTTGACCCCGTTAGATTATTATCTGTGGGGTTACCTAAAATCTTCACTGTATGTTAACAGACCCAACAATATTGATGACCTTAAAGACCGAATAAGACAGGAAATTAGATTGATAGAAGCTCAAGTAGTGCACAATGTTTTGCAAGAATTTGAAGATCGCCTAGGATATTATCAGTATGTTGCTGGTGATCAATATCAATAATTTTCAAATTAATATTACATAATTTGCTCACCTAGACATTTATTATTTAAAGTTAAGCATTTTTTTTAATAATTGATTTTTTTATACAACTTACTTTAGACATACAGTGATGAAATTGGTTTAAGATTTTTCGAATATTATAATCCTTGTTGCTATTGTTAGGGTGTACATCTATTATTATCGCATTAAACAACCTAATTAAGTTTAAGAATAATTTATTCATAACAAAATTCGAAGGACGCTACACTTTTAAGCGGCAAACTAATTGGAAACGTATTTCTGAATTAACAAATAGGTCCATTTTAAAATTGAAAATCAACATTTTCTAACTTGTTGACCTCTGTTCCTGTCAATAATTTAATGTTAATCTTCATTCGAATTTCTGCAAATATGGGTTCGCGAAGAAGTTGTAATGAAAATGAACGACAAGTCATTATTAATCTTCATAGAAAAGGGTAAATATTGCAGGAATGGTTAATCGTTCCAAAAAGACTGTTAACGCTGTTATCATGTTAGGATTCATGGAACCATTAGAACTGTTCGTAGGAAGCGACGTCCCAGAAAAACGAGTATGGAAACAGATCGTCGAATTATTCGCATTTCTAAGGCATACCCTTACAAATCAGCATTGATATTTGGAAAGAAATTTTTGTGAAGGGAATTTAGTATTCGAAGTGTTCGTAATCGTTTGAACGAGGCACAACTTTTTGGCAGGGTACCAAGGGTACCACCTTTTTAAAGTGAATCGAAGGAGCCGTTTGGAATTTGCTAGAAATCACCGTCCTTGGAACGTCCAACAATGGAAGCAGATACTATGGTCAAATAAATCCAAGGTACATAAATTTAGTTCTGATGGAAAAGGTTTTGTTTGGCGTCCACCAAATAAAGAATTTGACCCGCGCTACACTATGAAAACAGTGAAATTTGGTGGTGGTTGCATCATGGTGCGGGGCTGCTTTTCTTACAATGGTATTGGCCCTCTTTATAGAATAACTGGTACTATGGATCAGTATAAATACATTGACATACTGGAAAACGTGATGCAACCATATGCAGAATAAAATTTATCAGTACTTCCAGCACTCTGCTGGAGGGTGACTGTCTGGCTTCAGGATAATTATGTAGATGTTTTACAATGGCCATAGTTAAAAGGAAATTAGGTTCAAGAACTTTCCAAAATTTTGACGAAGTATTCGAGGGTATGAGAGAAGCTTGGACCAGTATTCCACTAGAGTCTTGTAGACGTCTAATATAGTCCATGTCTAGGAGGTGTTTAAAAGTAATTGACGCCAGTGAATATCCAATTAAATACTAGGTACTCGATTGAGACAAAAACTTATAATTTGTTAAAAAATGTTAATTCAGAAATACTTTTCCAACTAGTTTGCCGAATAAAAATGTAGTGTTCCTCTAATTTTTTTAATAAATAAATTAGTTCGTAAACTTAATAAGGTTATTTAATGCGGTAATAATAGATATACACCCTAACAATAGCAACATTGATTTTAATATTCGAAATATCTTAAACCAATTTCGTACTAGCAACAGTTCAGATTATCAGGTATCGTTTCCAATAAGTTTGCCATCACGGTATGTAGATTATGAAACATGAAATGTGAAAATTTTGCGTAGAATCCGAAAATAAAATAAAAAATTCCATTTAAAAAAATTAAGTTAACTGTCATAATTTGCTTTTGGGTCGATGAAAAAACGATTAAATTTGTAAAACAGTAAACATATTAGAGAAAAAAGATTTCAACCATTTTTTTTATATTTTGGAGAGTTTATAGGTAAAAACTAATTACAGCATATTGTAGACATGGATTTTTCCTTTCAAATTATTTTTTTAACAGTTATTGTAAATTTGGACTCCATGCGCGCTCATAATTTTTAGATTTTACTTTTGAGAGGAGATGTCAAAGGAGAAAAATTAACCATAGTTTCTGGTCAATTTATCTTATAAACGAGCATATTTAGGAACAAAATCACAAAGGGTACTTGTACAGGATATCCTCACCTTCATTCTGGCAACTGATCTACCTACATTATTTTGGCAGATATTGCATTCTTTTTAACTTGCTCAAATTCAATTCAATATATTTTTAAAAAATTGCCTTGCTTCTTAATTTCCTGACGTTTGACCCTCCATATACTAAACTATAGTTATTAATTTAGTTCAGAAATACAACCTCTGATTCCCGTACAGTCTTTTACTGATTTCCTTTTTTTTTCCTGACCTTTAATATTTTATGATCTTTTAATTAATTGGTTGCGGTTTACATATCACATGTGGTAGCAAAAAGATAATGCTGGACATTTATCTGCGTTAACAGAAACTTTACTTTCCTTGTTCACGAATTCTACTATTTTTTATATATATTAACATAACTTCTAAGGTACCACTAAGTACCTACTTGCGAGTACAAACAGCATAGCACCCATACGATCGAATACGCGTACGTGTAGTTCAATATTTATTTTGACCTCTACATTTATAAACCGTATCCGTAGGGTGTGCATGAATGCGTTCATAATAAAAGCGTGCAACGATTTTTGTCTTTAAATTACCGCAAGCAAAGGCATGCATTCGTCATCTATTTACGTCCACACTAGCACCGTCTATTATATAACATTATTAATGTTACAAACTGATTAGTTAATTTTGCTCCCATCGCAGACGTTAAATATAATTAAGCGTTTTTTACTAAGACTAAGCGCAGTAGGGATGCTACCTAAAAAATGTTTTCTTAATAACGTAGAAAATTAAAAGAAACAAAAGAAATGACCCTTATTTAGAAAGATTCAGCAAAATGTTATTAAGAAAAGTTGTTTAGCATCAAAAGTCATGCCCGGATATCAAGACACAGCCTCCTGAGAAAAAAAAAATTTTGGAAAAAATCAAAAATGAAGAATTGATTTTTTTTTTGATAATTATCGTAAACACATAAACTTCAGGTTTGTTGCAACGATATTAAACACAACTTGGAAATTTTGCCAATATTCCTTTTAACAAGATGAAGCATTTCTGAAGAAAATAATTGAAAACTTTCATTTGAAGTGCAAAATTTTCATTTCAAATATTTATTAAAGAACTGTACACATAATTGACAAACTGGAAATCCTTGCAAAAACAAATGAGGGTTAAAATTGAATTAATATTAACAAAAAATCAAACGCACCGAGATCTAATTGAATGTGATACCACTGGTTTTACTAAAAATGTTTATTATAACTTAACAATTAACAAATCAGCATGAAGTAAAAAACCATTTAATGAAGTACATAAAAAAATTAAAATTATCTAAGCCTTTCTGTGTGCCCACGTTCTCGTTCAAGACATCTAACTGTCCGGTTATAAATTTCACTAACAGTACAATTCAAATAAAGTAAACATTATTAAAGGGTCGATCCTTATAAACTTTTTGCTTTAAGTATCCCCATGAAAAAATCTAATGGGGTAAGATCTGGGGAACGAGGAGGCCGACATCCATCATGTACAAACCATAATTTATACCCTTGTTGTAAACTTATATTGTCCAAAAAATCCGATATTTCGTTTTCCAGAAACTGTAAATAGGTATCACCAGTTAGATTTCGGCGAAAAAAAAACGGACCCAATAATTTTTCGTTGATAATACCGCACCACACGTTTGTTTTTTGGTAATACTGGTTTCTATTGTCAATAACAAAATTTGGATTTGCGTCCGACCACCACCTACAATTTTGGGAAGAGACAGTGCCATTTGTTGTAAACGTGGATTCATCCCTAAAGAGAATAGATCTTCTATTTGTCCTTGAATCCATATGCAGAAATCATAGCGGATGTCATAGTCTCGTTCTTAAAACTTGCAAATAAACATTGTCCTATAAGCATGAAAGTTGTTTTTCTTGAGAATGCTCTTAACAGAGCTTTTTTTAATACCCGTATATTCAGAAATTTCCTGGATGGATCTTCTTCAGTACAGTTTTGGCACGTTTATTTTTATATTTATAGTCTAAAGATCTTGTCTGTTTGAAGTTTATTAAATTTCTACTTACATTGAAAATATCCGTTGCGTCACGCACTGTTTTATAATTATCCCCACATATCAAAACTAGTTCTGCCTTATCGACTAGCGTTAATTGTCTTGGAGGAGGCATTTTAAATCAAATAAAGTTAATATGTAATAATATAATGGTTCTTCTAGAACGAAATATTAACGCCACCGAACTGTCATAATTTTTACTTCTAACCCTCATTTGTTTTTTTCCATGGGTATCCGCGATTATCTTAAAAAGTTTTTTAATGAGCATCATTTCTTCACAAATGTTTCATCTTGTTAAAAGGAATATTGGCGAAATTTTTAAGTTGTGTTTAATATCGTTGCAAAAAACCTGAAGTTTGTGATTCCCTAAAAAATTAAAAATCCAAGTAAATTTCACAAGTATACGTAAAGAGAGTTATGCGAATCTGATTTGATTTTGATTAAACTATGAAAGTGTTTATGATAATTATCAAAAAAAATCAATTTTTCGAAAACTTTTGATGCTAAAGAACTTTTCTTAATAACATTTTGCTAAATCTTTCTAAGTAAGGGTACTTTACTGATGGATGATTTTAATATTTTTTGACCTACCCTGTATCCTGTTTGACTTTCAATCATTCTAAGTACACTTTATATGATTATCGAGGATGCACCAACTTTTGGCAATATTTTTATTTTGATTTGTGCAGTTAATAAAAAAAATTCCCATATGTTGCACACTTAAATGACCACACTGTATATATATGCAAAGAAAGAAATTAATATCACATATTAACAAACAATTTTGGTAATTTGAAATATTTTCGATTGTAAGAGTATTCAAAGGGATCTGAATAGAGTAGTTGCATTTTGCAACGAAAGTAGATTGTTTCCTAACTTAAGGTTAATTTAAGCACATGTTCACTGCTCGCAGGCCCTGAACAGATGGGCCTGCGAAAAGACAAAGCAGATTTGGTCAAGGACGAACTACAGTAGATAGCCAAAGTAGGTGGGACCGAGGTTAGCGAAAAAGATCTTTTAGGCCCAGTTGCTGGGCTTATCCCCCAGCCTTACTATTACGGCTACTACTACTAAACATATGTTCAATACTCATTCTCTTGGAATAAATGCGAACATATCTTTGACTTAGAAATGTTGACATTAGTTAAGCTTCTTGGATGCTGGGAACGACATGCGGAAATGCTCCATATTCCAACCGTCAGGTCAATCATTTGTTTAGGTAACCCATTCGTCCACAATAAATTAAAATTTAGATGGGAAAACCAAGATATGCTGTTTACGTTGATCATAGAGAAAACATACAAAAGAAATCTGGCTCGACAAAATTCCTTTATTCCATCCTTATCTGTTAGAAGAACTGTTTCAGGTATATTTATTTTATATAAAATAATCAATAATCTCATAACCCCACATCAGTAAACAACAGCAAAATAAACAGATTCTTTCTGGGCAGCTACATAGCATTTTGTGATTAAGATTAAATATGTAGTGTGCTCTTTAAAATGCTTATAAATAAAGAATATACAAATAAGACCTTGTTAAATAAGGTAAAAATGATGTTTAAAGCATTTGTTAAGTTACAACGACAGCTATGTTGTTTCTATTTCGTTATACGCGCCGACAATATAAATTCTTTTTCCCCGCATTCTGCCAGCGGCATTTTAAAGATGGTGTAAACCATTTTCTTTTTTGACAAAATACAGCTGATCTGATAAAATGAAATCATGTAGAATGTAGCATCGTTGCCGAGTTGTCGCGATCTTGTCTGAATCTTTTTCCAAAATTAAACATTTTAAACCGTAATATCGCGAAAACCATTTAGAATGGACCGATGGTATACAGAAACTTTTTGTTCAAAATCTTCTAGACTGTCATCTGTTAAAATATTTGTAGTCAAACCCCTAACACCCATTCCCCAGCATAATATTCGAGCAATTATTTGACGATCTTTTTAATACGATTTGTTCACAGAATCCTCTAGAAAAATATCGGATGATCTATTATTATTGTTCAACTTTTTGTGTCTTTTACCGCTTGATTTATGTCTGTTATCAATTATTATAGGTATTAATTTTTATTTATATTAATTACTTCTATTTTGAATTTTTAATTAAGACATTAAATTATGAAAATTCGTGGGTGCTTCTTCATACCTGTTGTACATTAGTAAATAAATAAATAAAAATTTCCTTTTTATTATGTATAGGTTTGTTAGCTTCAAGTGTTTTGATCTTGTGTAGTGATTTTTTTGAATAAACGCTAGAAAGTAATTCCAATTTGACATGATGCAAACCAAGGAAAATATTTCGTATTAACCATATTTTTTTCCATTGTTTCTTAGTTTTAAGTTGTTGTCTTCTATATGATGATGATAATTTTAATGTTCTTTATATTCTCCTGATTTTTTAGGATATCTCCCTGTTTAGAGAAAGTTATACATTTTTTTCGCTTGGGGCATTATTTATCAATAATATTTACTATATTAATTCTGACATTTTTGAATCCCCAATTCTTTCTATTGGAATTAAAGTAATTTGTTCAGACATCCAAAAACTTATTCTCTGTAGTTTCCCAGATAAACTAATTAATTGTAGTTTCATACTTCACAACTTTTTATTGCCTATATTTTTTAGTTTCCCCTGAGTTGAAAGTTACTGTCAGCAGCAAACTCAAGAATTAGGATGGAAACTCATCTAGTTCCACTAAAACACCCTTAAAGTAATAAACAATTTTGGGCAAAGTAAAATTACATACTTCTTTTTATTATGTTTGTATAATATGCTTACAGAAAAATATAATATGTAGAATTATTTTATATAAAACAATGTTCTATAAAAACACAAAAAATAAAAACTTATTTCAAATTCGAATTCTAAATGATTCTTAGGGATTTGGTGCTATCAACTACATTAGTATCGAGGTATATTTTTTTAATCTTTTATCTAGTAGTGGAATTTAAAAAAATTTTCAACATAATTAGCTATTTCTTAATGTAATTTGGAAGCAGTGGCCAGCTTTTAGGGGTACAGTCGAAACTATAATAGGTGCTCCACAGTGAAGCAAAACTACGCTAAATTTTATTTTTTTGCGGACACCGGAAGTACAAAATAAAACTTAGTAAAAACAAGCGACTAAAAAAAATCATTAAGCCATTTCAGTGCCTTTTTACGAATACCTCGCTCCACTCGGCCAAAATTTTTACTGAAAACGAAACATCGCTTACAAAAAAGAGAGCGGAGGATAAGGCAGAGTGCCTCCCTTAGCCTCCACCTAGCTATGCCACACTTTATAAGCTATCCTGGAAATAAATTATATCGATAAGAAATAAAACTACACATTTGTAATCGATTTAATTTGCTTAAGTGAACAGTGCTTTAATGATATATACAGAACCATCAACAGAAAATATCACAAAAATAGGTAAATTCCTTTTGATATAGTTGCTTATAAAAATAATTCAAACAAGCAGTTTTTTAACTCGAATATTTTCTTCTTTTAAATATGAAAAGTTTAGTTTTTTTTATTCTGCCTATTCAGAATACGAAAAAATAGGCGGTAGAATCTTAACTACACATTTCAACAACTTCAAGTATTCCGTTATTTATAACTGGTTGTCAGTTAACACAAAGTAATTTGCTTGACAGCAAAAAAACATCATCATTTATACGCTAACACATTCTATTATACACTGTAATAAGACTGTAATAACTTATAACTTATTAGTACTTATTCATTTAGCGCTCGCTTAGACAATAAATAATATTTGCTTTCCATGTAAAACGTTTAACAAAATAGTTGTACACCTGCGACTAAATTAAAAAATAAGAAAGGGTTGTCAGTTGCTAAACAGAAAATATGACATACTAATTTTAAAATTTAGAACATATTAAAACTAAATTCTTAAGAGGAGGTGATTCTTGTGCAAATATTTTTGTATTACAATCTCTTAAAAATTTCTTCATTCCTTATCAATTTCTTTTCCTTAAAGATGTTTTTTATACACGTATATGTATTACAAATCATTCTTGATCTTAATAGACTGTTTATTGTATTTTATTTTTTTACGAGTTCATATCCATATTGAGTAATTTACCATTCTTTATTAGTGTTTTATTTAGGCCTGCCAGCAGTATCGGATTGGGCACACATATATATATATATATATATATATATATATATATATATATATATATATATCTATATATATATATATATATATATATATATATATATATATATATATATATATATATATATATATATATATATATATATATATATATATATATATATATATATATATATAAATAAGGAATCTAATATCGGATATGCAGTCTGTAGGTCAAATAAATAACTAATTTACTTCTGACATCCTCTATATTTCGTCATTTATTTATGACTTCATCAGGAGGAAATGCTAAAATATACCACAGATATTAAAATGATATTAAACTACAAAAAAAAACAGTTAAGACTTACAAGTGAAGTTACACAAAAACATGGCTATATGCATTTCAACACACAGTAGAACGTTAAATTAGGACGAATACAACCACATGAATATTAAAATGTTAATAACAGGTAGAACTTAACAACTAGCAAGACATTTACATTTATTTATTTTTTTTTTGAATAATTTTTTTGTGGTAAAAGAAACATTGATAAACAGTTTTATGTACATATTGAAGTTCGTGGAATATTTATATTATGGTATTTAAGCGATTTGTTTTTTGTTGAACAAGGCAAAGAATTCATTTGTTCAACAGATTGCAATAAATGGTGCTCAGCTGTTGGATGTCAGATCTAGAATTAACTGAATTATTTTCGTTGTTGATATATACCATTTCTAGAAATAGCCTTTTTCTGTAATTATTTTCATATTCCAGAATTTGTATGTTTTCGTAATGAAAATTGTGATCCTCTTTCTGAAAATGATCAACCAAAGCACATGAGTTTTTCTCAATACGGCAGTCGCTTTTGTGTTGTGTCGAACGATTTTTAATATATTGGGAAGTTTGTCCTATGTAACACTGGTTGCATTGTTTACAAGGAATTTTATATAAAACATTATTATTTAATGGAATCGGAGTTTTATCTTTAATTTTAGTGAACATTTTGCCAACCGTAACTGTATTATATTTAGCTATTTTTAAATATTCTCTTTTAAGGTGGTTAGTAATATTATTTGTAAGACCTTGAATGTAGGGCAATTTCTTATATTTGAAATGTGTAATAACGTGGTCTTGTCTTGTGTCTGTCAATTCTCAGATGGGTTTTTGTCAACTAATCACAAACACCTTTGGTAATCACACTACACTAATGATGAAAAAATGGTCTTCAATTAACATCAAGCTGGCTAATGGCATAAACAGAAATAATTTTCTATTGAGATGTAGGAGAACGAACATTCTACCCCAACACATACAGAATACAGCGAGAGGAATGATGGATATGATACAAATCAATAACTGGCAGATAGCTCAAAAAGTTCGTAGGCACATTGTTGCTCTAAACAATATCAGTAATATGATCAAAAATCTAGACTCAATTAAACGTGAATTAAATACTATTCTTCAAAACATATATTAAATGAATATTCTCGTAGGTTAAGCGTATCTTATAATAGACGTTTTAACAAGGTAAAGAATTCTAATTTAAAAAAGTTTGATAATCTTGTTCGTTGCTTTCAAAATAGGGAGAGAATGTTTATAGATAACAAGAAATGGTTTAATAATATATCGAACGTAAATATACCAAATGACATTGCAGATATGTTATCCTTAGGTCCTAAATTCGCAATTTCTCCTACCAATGATCAACTAAATGTTAAATAATTTCTTGCTGATGTTGAAGATATTATTTATGATGCGCCTGATAATAACAAAAATATTTTAAGAGCTCAAGTTACTAACAATATAACTAATTATCGAACACACTTGAGAACAAATAAAATTACGCCGTTACAACAATTATATAAAAAAACTAAACAATTTCTTAATGATACTCCTAATATTTAAATCTTACAGGCCGATAAGGGTAATTGTACCGTAGCTATGAACAAAAACGATTATATCACCAAAACGGAGGAACTATTAAGCGATATTAATACATACCACCAGTTAGATAGGGATCCTACCGCAAATTTACAAAAAAAGTCAATGAATTAATTAAATCGGTAAAATCAAAAAATGAAATTGATGAAGACGTTGCTAAATTTCTCACTATTTATAATTCCGTTTTATAAAAATTATACTGTCTACCAAAAATTCATAAGCCCAATATTCCACTCCGGCCAACAGTATCTTGTGTAGGTTCTGCTACTTACCACTTATCCAAATTTCTAACGAAAATTTTAACAAAATCCTTAGCCGATAGGACTAACTACAATATACCTGACACATTTGTTTTTGTAAATTCTATCGAAGATCGGAGATCGGTTTTCCAAAAAAAAACACTAAACAAATTAATTTATCATTCTGGGTTTTTTGATGGTCCGACAGAAGACCAAGTTATTGCACATTTCAAATATAAGAAATTGCCCTACATTCAAGGTCTTACAGATAATATTACTAACCACCTTAAAAGAGATAATTTAAAAATAGCTAAATATAATACAGTCACGGTTGGCAAAATGTTCACTAAAATTAAAGATAAAACTCCTATCCCATTAAATAATAATGTTGTATATAAAATTCCTTGTAAACAATGCAATCTCATAAGACAAACTTCTCAATATATTAAAAATCGTTTGACACAACACAAAAGCGACTGCCGTATTGAGAAAAAGTCATGTGCTTTGGTTGATCATTTTCAGAAAAGAGGATCACAATTTTGATTACGAAAACATACAAATTCTGGAATATGAAAATAATTACAGAAAAAGGCTATTTCTGGAAATGGTACATATCAACAACGAAAATAATTCAGTTAATTCTAGATCTGATATCCAACAGCTGAGCACCATTTATTGCAATCTGTTGAACAAATGAATTCTTTGCCTTGTTCAAGAAAAAACAAATAACTTAAATACCATAATATAAATATTCCACGAACTTCAATATGTACATAAAACTGTTTATCAATGTTTCTTTTACCACAAAAAAATAAAATAGTTCTTATTATTCAAAAAAATAAATAAATAAATGTATATATAAATGTCTTGCTAGTTGTTAAGTTCTACCTGTTATTAACATTTTAATATTCATGTGGTTGTATTCGTCCTAATTTAACGTTCTACTGTGTGTTGAAATGCATATAGCCATGTTTTTGTAACTTCACTTGTAAATCTTAACTGTTTTGTTTTTTAGTTTGATATCATTTTAATCTGTGGTGTATTTTAGCGTTTTCTCCTAATGAAGTCATAAATAAATGACGAAATATAGAATGTCAGAAGTAAATTACTTATTTATTTGACCTACAGACCGCATACCCGATATTAGATTCCTTATTTATCTTAGTGCGGTCGTGAGCATCTAAAATGAACTATATATATATATATAGATATATATAGATATATATATATATATATATGTATATATATATATATATATATATATATATATATATATATATATATATATATATATATATATATATATATATATATATATATATATATATATATATATATATATATATATATATATATATATATATATATATATATATATATATATATATATATATATATATATATATATATATATATATATATATATATATATATATATATATATATATATATATATATATATATATATATATATATATATATATATATATATATATATATATATATATATATATATATATATATATATATATATATATATATATATATATATATATATATATATATATATATATATATATATATATATATATATATATATATATATATATATATATATATATATATATATATATATATATATATATATATATATATATATATATATATATATATATATATATATATATATATATATATATATATATATATATATATATATATATATATATATATATATATAGGAAAAAGTCATATAAGCTTAATAATGGAATTTTTAGCCAAAATTCAGTATACTCCTTTATAGTTAAATCTAGAAATCAAAGAACATATCTTAATAAAACTTTTTCATATTTTAGCAAAAAAATCCGTTTTTCTGCAATTTTTATAAATAAATCTCAATTGTGACAGATAGCCTGAGTCACGTGACTATTTTCGAATAAGCCATCTTTCATACCTATCAAGAGTTACTGCAAGTATTAAATTTAAACAAAATCACCTAATACAAAAAGCCCACGTGATGCGAAAGTCCGATTATACTCTGACTAGACAGTCTATTCAAGCAGTTAGGGATAAGACGACCGTAATGCTGACTGGCAACCCTGGCCGCAGAAATCCCTCGATTGATCACAAGTCTGCTGAAAGACGGCAAAGTTGGGATTCCCTTAAGGGGTTTCCATTTGGTTCCACGTTTGGTGGATTTTTCATTTCTAAGTAGTCGGTTTTTTTATTACCTACAATATGATAATTTAGATCCTTAATATATATTTTGAATATTTTAAAATTTTTTGTTAAAACATTCAAATGTTTTTTTTATGCAAATGTCCTTAAATAATACAAGTTAGAGGAAATGCAATTTGTTTGTAAAAACTAAATTAATAGTTCAAAGAACAGTGTTTTTGTTATGGTTTTCTCGGTTTTTAGTGATTAATTAAAATTTTATTTTGCAATTAAAATTTAACTTAAATCTATTGTGAAAGATTTTTTCTATCTCGTAGTTGTAAGACAGACAAGTTATTAAGTGTTCTTTTTTTCTAACAGCAGTTCAACCTTAGTACAAATCTAAATCCTTATTGGAGTATACTAAAATAGCCAACAAATGAGGTGTGCAACTGCCATTGGCACGGTTGACATCTTCATTAGGATGATAAAATAAATTCTCAAATCAATTACCTATGTACATACTATTTACATATCAGAAAGTATATCTAGACCAACTAAATGTCATAATTATGTCAGGAGAGAAAAGTAATATTATCATTACAGATTAGCAACTAGTCGGGTACTTATTCATTTTCTTAAATATATCGTCTGATGGCAGTGGGTAAGAAGCAAACGCGTCTTTATACATGTGTAGTTACTTTTAAGCATATGCGTTCTAGTTAAAGAGTAGGAGATTAAGACTAGGAGAAACAATAAAATTATATTGAATAAAGATTTAAATAGAAACAGAGAATCTCACTACTGTGTGTAATGTATTTCCCGTGTAATCAGAGAAGTTTCATATTTTAATTAAATTATCTTGTATGAAGCTTGTTTAAGAATAATTTTACTAATTTAAATTTTAATATGCCTAAGGCATAAGAAAACAGTATCTAAATTAATATATTTCATTTGGTGGTTCGATTTCATCTTACATTGACATTTGTAGTTCAAAAAATTCGACGACCCTGGCTGTAAACAGACCTAGTTATTATTATCTTAGATAATTTAAATATAATAGTATAATTTCAATTCTGAAAGAATTTTAGCACTCCATATTCTGCGTTAAGTTTAAATCAGCTTTATAGAAAATATAAATTCTGTAAAAATAATATAACAAAAGTATAAAATGAGTGCTCTCGTCTCGTCTCGACACCATTCAATCGCGATACTCGAGACGAGACGAGACTAGAATGAAGGGGTTGAGACAAGAAAATAATCTCGTCTGGTCTCGGCTTTTAGTAAAAGGAACTCTCCCCTTGCTTCCATTTCTGTCAAAAGATATTAGTGCATCTGTAAAATTCTTCGAATTTATTTTATTAAAACATTGCATTGCAAAAATTTACGACATTTTGGATTGATTCTAAAACATCAGTCTTTTTTAGAAAACGAAATGTCTTTCTTATATTAATGCTTCTATAAAATATAAATGGAGTTGCTTGAATATTTTTTAAATATTTTTAAATTTAGAGCTGGTGGAATTTAAAAGTCAAATAATATTCCATCAAATGTTAATAGTTTTTCATAGCCTTTTTTAATATACAAGTCTAAAGCCTAACTTTCAATAGCGGCAAACCGTAAATAATAATCCTCCAATGAACTAAATAGTCTTTTTAGTTCGTTGTGACATATTTATGCCATTTTATTTAATGATTTTATTTTAGTCACACTTTTCATAAAAAGATATTTTATGCATTGAAATGAATGAAATGTATTCTTTATATAACGATTTAAAAAGTAATATATAAATTTTGCTTTACTGGTCAAACAACCCGCAGGGAGAGACAATGATAATTTATTTGAAAAAACAAAAATCTGTATTCAACTAACTATTTATTCTTTTCACATTTTTCGAGAACATACAAAAACCTAATAACATGTAACAAAAACCAATTAATAATAGTTAAAACTATTCCTAGCAAAAGGGCGATATATTGCGTTGTTATTTTTGTCACGTAATTGGAGGTATCGGCACAAAAATAGATAAATTATTTTTATGGTACCAGTACAGACCTACTTTTTCGTATCAACCTATTTTGATCAAAATTACTTATACCCCGGAAGAAAAGTTAAGGTCAATTTATAAATGCCATTTTTTTATATATCGAAATATCTATTATTTAAAATAAAAATGCAGCTACTAGAGAACACCACCCTGTTACAACAGATAGCACCGGAAGAGTTCAAACTTGTAGCAAAAATAAATTCAAAAAACGATTGTATCAATTTATTAGTAATTTATTTAATAAGGTGTTGAAGTACACACTCGGTAAGATTTTTAAGTCTACAGTTAGCACTGTTATATCATAAAAAATTATAATTATTTTATAAATGTTGAAATTGTATTTAGTGATAAATTACATATTGTGACTATTCAAACTTATCAAATAAAGGGATAGAAGACTTTTCATGGGACTAGCATCCAGGTAGGTGCGATAGAGTAGTAGTTGGTAGACGCGCGGGATTTACTAATAGAGTGTGAGTGTTTAATGCCAAATTTTCAACTTCAGTGAACATATTTATTTAACCTTTAACCGCATAGGTCGATATACTCAAAGTTGAGACGGGATTTCTCGAGACGGGACGAGACAAGGCCTTATTGTCTCGTCTCGTCACGACCAAAATTTCGAGACAGTCTCGCGGCATCACTAAAAGAGAGAATAAAAGACCCCTCTAACAATCGATATTCAGCATAATTTTGTCACTAACCAAACAGAAATAGGAAAATAAAGTAAATGAGAAAGGATTGGAAAGAAAAGTTAGCGCTTCAAAGCATTTACGAAAAATATTATCCTGTGGTGAGCACCCTAACTTAGCATGTAAAACAGTAACTGAATATAGGCTCGTATAATCCAAATCTTTAATCTTAACCTAATTAGCAGCAGTAAAGTTACTTAAATTAGAAAACAAATAAACGAAATTTAGGTGACCACATCTTACCTTAATTAATTCAAATTCCAAAAAAAACTTTATGTCCGCAAAATATTAAAGGTATCTGCAATTTTTCTTTACAACGTGTACTTTGGCATTTCGAGAATACATCTATTAATTGTCACATGATATATTTTAACTTCACTTAAAGTGACTAAAGGATGTAGTGTAAAAATTATTTCTACAGTCAGCATAATAATAAAACTTAAGAAGCCTTAAGTTACACTAGAATTTAATTATATTATGTTAAAAGTTTATCTGCAAAATGATTTGTTTGTCAAGTTAAAGAATAATTAATTGTTAATTTTAATAACATTAATTTTGCATTGTTAGAAAACCCCATTTTTACTGCGCTATAGGGAACGCAAGAAAAATGCTTAGCCTTTCCCGAGACGAGAATAATTTCAAAACAATCTCGTTTCGTCTCGCAAATAGAATCGAGATTTATCTTTAACTCTCGTCTTGCTTATTTCTTGTCGATAGGCAATTTGTTGTAACAATACTAAATATAATGTGTTGCATACCATTTACTTAAGAACTCAAGAGCACCTTTTCATAATGCAAGGAGGGGGCATTGCCCTACTGGATTTTGAACAATATGCAGCAATCTACATAATTTTACATACTATAAGCGCCCCTTATGTCTAAACATTCTAATGTCAGTCTAATCCAAATATATTATTTCGCCTAAGACACAAACATGGATCTAGCAAAGCTCACAGCAAAATTTGCTTGACATTCATATAATCCTTTTAACCACCAAGGAAGCTGCAAGTGAAGATAATTTCAGTTCGAGTTGCTTAACACCAAAAGTAAATAATATAAAATAGTTTAGGTATTTAAGGTTCACAGTCGTATTAAGCACAGTAACATTAAGCAACAGAATATCGAGTCTAGTTTTGCTAGAGCAAATTCGAAAATGACCAACATGTAACAAACAAAAAACATAAGAAAATAATTGGAGAATGTTGTTAAGTTTCAGTGAGATATTTTTTTGAAGTGTTGTTTTGAACGGAAGCTTTCGCGGTTTTGCTCAATTAAGAATTCATAGTTCTTGGGATTCGACCGTGACAAATTGGAATTACTGTCCGACGTTTCGCCTTCGATTGCACGAGGCATCTTCAATGATCTTTGCTCCACGAGCTCTGAACACTGAATGAGCTCAGTGAGAGAGGCGGGCTTTTATACCAGACTTGTGCTCGCCGAACCATGATCCTGTGTTAAGGTCGTTTTCGTCGTGTGATGTAGACCGTAACCCGTATCTCTTTTGAAATATTTTGTTTGTTTAATAATTTCAATAGATTCCCTAATTTTTCGTTTATAAAATTCTGACAACGATGCTAGAATCTTGGTGTATTTTACATTTATAATAGCCAGTAGTATGCTGATGTTTAGCTACAGCAGATTAAACAACTTGTTTCTTTTTACTACATCGTTCGTGTTCATTAAGTCTTGTTGATATTAAGCGTCCTGTTTCTCCCACATACACTTCTTCACAGAAGCAAGGAATTTTATATACTCCATGTGTTTGAAAAGGTGCAATATTTTTCGAAGTTCGCAAGCATTGTCCGATATTGTTTTCTGTATAAAGATTGTGCGTTGTTCGACCGCCGAAGTAATCGTCCTATTTTGGCTGCAGTGTTATGTATGTAGGGAAGAACAACACTACCTAACGGGAGCTCCTTATCATTCTCCTTTCTCGGAGTTGGATTACTATATCTTATAATTGAACGCGTAATATCTTCAGTGCAATAGCCATACCCTCTCTGAGATTCGGTCGGTTTCGATGTTTCCGATGTTAGAGAATTTTGATCAGAAATCGAAAATTGTGGGCTAGATGGTAGTGAGAATTTGCATTTAAGTATCTATTTGTAGGCTTTGGCTTTCTTTATGAAGAATGTCCTAATGTATCATTTCCCTTCCTTTGAACACATTCGTCTAGAAAGACAATTGTTCCATTAGATTCAATTTTCATCGTGAACTTGATATTATGATATGGTTGATTAAGGTGGTCTAGAAATATAAGAAAATTATCCTGTTCATGAGGCCAAACAACGAAAGTATCATCTACATATCTGAACCAGTATTTTGGTTTTAGTGGTGCAATATCCTCAAAGGATTCCATAAAGATATTCACTTCCACAGGTGGCAGGGAAGATCCCATAGCTGCCCCTGAAGTTTGTTCATAAAAATTTTCTACACATGGGAACCGATCTTAACACTGGGTCACGGTTCAACGAGCATAAGTCGGGTATAAATGCCTGCCTGAATCTCTCCGAACTCATTCAGTGTTCAGATCTCGTGAAGTAAAGATACCTGAAGAAGCCTCGAAGAAAAACTAGAAGTTACTATGCCAGTTGGCCTTTCTTTTAGATATCGAGAAGAAAATGTAGTATTGAAATAACCACAGACGTTACTTCTAGAACTTCTAAGTATGTTTGTAAGCGTGTTAGCAATGCGTTAGTGACAGAACAGATTAAAGCAATAGGTCGTGATTTAGATACAAATGCCCGTAAACCACTAGAAGTTTGCTTGAAATTAGCTTTTATACTTGAAAGAACCATATTTACATTTTCGGCCAACATCACCAATGCACAGGCAGAAAAAGTCCATCAAGAAATTACACTTAAGCAACAAATGAAGTTTAAAGCACTTCTCAACCAAAAAATGTAAGTGAAACTTCCGCAAAATATAGTAACCAACTTGTCATTGAAGCCGTTAACCGAAGCAAAACATTCCATCCTTTCCAAAGGCCAAAATTTCACGATAGCATCGAGTAGCATTTCCCCTAAAAGATATAGTATCCTCCGTTGATGCGGCAATGAGAAGATTACCAGTGGGGAAAGCCGATGAAGTCAAATATGAAATAGATCATTGAAAATTCAAAACCACCAAAGTCGAATCTCTATGCAGAAGAAAAGAAAGGCGCATCACCAAGCTAATTAACGCATTCAGTGTACCAACAGCGGAAAAGAAATCATTAAAACTAAGCAGCTCCAAGATTCCCAGATTCTACGGTCTTCCCAAGATACACAAATACCACTTCGATCGATCGTCAGTGCAATAGACTCTCCCACATATAAATTAGGTAAATATCTTTAACATTTTCTTACTCTATTTACTGAAAAAAACAGATTCTTTACAAAAAAAACTCAGCTCATTTCGTAGAAAAGCTTAAGGTAATCCAGTTGGAGCCCGAAGCTATTTTGGTCAATTGCGATGTAGAAACTCAGGCACAAATGTTCCTGTCAATGACTCAATTTCCATTATATCGGACATACTGGATCACAATAATCTTGATAAGAAGTAATAGATCTAGTTAAAGCTTGTCTTACATTTACTTATTTCATTTTTCAAGATACTTTTTACCAATAAACTTCAGGAGCAGCTATGGAATATCCTCTATCATCTGTGGTAGCAAATATATTTATGGAAGCCTTTAAGAATATTGCGATAACATCCGCTCCACTAAAAGGAAAACACTGGTTCATCTATATGTAGATGATACTTTTGTTGTTTGGCCTCATGAACAGGATAATCTTATATTTTTGGACTACCATAATCAATATCACAATATCAAGTTCACAATGGAAATTGAATCTAATGGAATGATTCCCTTTCTTGATGTATGTGTTCAAAGAAAGAAAAATGGTACATTAGGACATTCTGTGTATAGAAAACCGACGCATACAAAAGAAAATTTAACTCACTAGTATTTAGAGCTATTTCGATTTCTAATCAAGATTCTCTAACATCTGAAACATCGAAACTGATCGATGCTCTGGGAGGGAATGGTTATTGCATTGAAGATATTACGCGTTCAATTATAAAAGATATAGTAATTCAACTCCGCGAAAGGAGAATGACAAGGAGCCACCGTTAGATGGTGTTGTTCTTCCCTACATACATGACACTACAGACAAAATAGGACGATTACTTGGGTGGTCCAACATACGTACAATCTTCGATACACAAAATAAGATTCCCGAAAGATATTTTACCTTTTCAAACGGAAGGAGTATATAAAATTCCTTGCTCCTGTAAAGAAGTGTATGTGGAAGAAACAGGACGCTCAGTATCAACTAGACTTAAGGAACATGAACCATGTATTAAAAAGAAAAAACTTGTTCAATCTGCTGTAGCTGAAAAGCAGCATACTATTGGCCATATTATAAAGGTAAAGGAAACCAAGTTTCGAGCATCGGTTCGAGGAACAATTAGAGAATCTACTGAAATTTTTAAACATACAAAAAAATTCAATAAAGACACGGGTTACGGTCTACATCACCGGTGGAAAATAATCTTAACACAGGGTCCCGGTTCGGAGAGTACAAGTCAAGTTTAAAAGCTTGCCTTAATCTCTCCGAGCTCATTCGTTGTTCAGATCTCGTGGAGTAAAGATCCCTGAAGATGCCTAGTGCAATCCAAGTCGAAACGTCGGGTGGTAATTTCAATTTAACATAGTCTAGTTCCAAGAACTATGATTTCTTAATTGACCAATACCGTGAAAGCTTCTGTTCAATACATCACTTCAAAAAAATATCCCAGTGAAACTTAACAACATCCTCCAACTATTTTTTGTTTGTTACATGTTTGTTATTTCGAGTTTGCGTCAAAAAACAAAACAATAATTTGGCTTTTTATTTTACACATTTTCTACTCTAACATGTTCAAATAAGATAGGATTTTTGTAATATTTTTTTATGCATTAATTTATTTGTCAATTTAGGATTATTAATTAGAAACTAAGTAGATGTTTCCTATTCAGTGTTGATCAGCTCAACATTTAAAGGGAGGGAAATTTTTTCTTGATTACAAACATTTTATTTAGCCGCAATTTTGTTCTGCCATATTGAAGCCATTATCAAAATTTTACCAGTTCAAGCCTATATCATACTTAATTATCATTTAAACTCAATCTAATAAGTAGTTTTTTTCCAGGCAAATTTGTTTAATATTTTATGAAGCCGCCACTTTGTTTCGCCATCTTGGATTCGTTCCACAATTTTACTGATTCATTCTTACGGGATATGGGATTTTTACCAAAAAATTACCATTCCATTCCCATAATGCCCTTAATCTTTGACCCAGATTTGAAGTCAATCAGATAAGTAGTTTTTTTTAGCTTTGTCGCGAACAATCTGACAGACAGACCGAAGGAATTGATTCTCATGGTTTTTGGCATCTAGGGGCCCTATAACGTGAAGATCTGTAAAAACTTCTTAATTTTTTACAGCTTATAAAAGGTAACAAGTAAGGAGCAATTTAGCTTTATTTGGAATATATTGGCATACACAATAGTGTCATATAAATCGAAAATAGTGCATTCTTATGGTGTAAGTGATTCTAAGAGACTTAGGGATATCCTGTATATTTCACAAGTTAAGACGCCTGTATACCTAAGTATTCAAGTCCCAAATTCTCTGCAGATATAATAATAGTAATTTTTAAAAGTTGCCAAGCTTTCGGCAGTATTTTTTCCGCCAATACAACTCTAGCATGCTCGTTTTTCTCAGATAACGATGGGAATAAAGTAAAACGTACAAGATCACCTTAATTAATTAAAGACTTAATGAGGCGCAAACATGTTCTAAAAAACAGCATCTTCATGTTTAGTTTCAAGAATTTCGAGTTTAATAGACGATAATTGATTTAAATTAGCTTACAAAAACTAATTACTGCAATCGTTTACTGGAAACTAATAGGTACATCATTGCTAATTCTCCAATGAACATGAATTTCTAAAAAGACCCACACCAACCTGCAAGTTTCTTGGAACGAATTTAAACGCAACAAATGACGGCAAAGGATGTAATATAATGACATCTCTAAAACGTCTCGTATAATATGTATATATTTTGTTTCATACTTTCTGGAGTTATGTCTTTAAAACGCCAATTCTGATAAATAATTACGAAATCGTAGTAGCAGATTTATGATTTCAAACTATTTTTTAGGTTTTTCAATTATAATACAAAAATAAAATAATTACCTGCTGAGTTTAATAGACAGTCTTTAGTTCTAGATTTACAATGAAGGATGAAAGACACCCGGAAACGTCACTGAAAAATATCTGTTCTCTGGACGTTTCGAAGGAAAGTACCTCCATCTTCAGCAAATCTAAAAATAAAAAACTAAAAGCAGAATGTTTCTTATGTTTAGTATCAGTAATATAACCAGAATGGCTAATCTCTAACAGAATGTCAATTTGAAGGTGTTTTTTTAATTGTTAAAATAAGATGACAAAATATGTGTACCTAGAGTATGTTCATGTTAATTTATTGTATTTTGAGGTGTCCTTTTTTTACATCAGTATTTAGCAAATTTATACATGTGTTATAAGTCGAATGCGGTCTTATCGTGCGGGTCCAAAGGTCACCAACATTATGAACCAAATCAGAAAACACAGTGAATACCAAAATGTTATGTGATTCTTTTATCGAGCTATTAAATCTCGATGGGCTATTTACAAATATACAAGGAGAAAGAAAATAGTTTTTTTTTATTATATTACGCAATATTATTAAGATAGCCACTTAATATTGTTTTATATATTAAATGCCGAGGGAATAAATAAGAAAATTCCCAAAATATGTATTTGGTTAAATATTGTATTTGGTTGGTTGGCAAACACAAAAATACACAAAATGGCAAGCGCCTTAATAAAGTCGGAAGGCGGTTCGAATCAGTGGAACAATCAGGATATGTTCTGTTTATACAGCCACTTAATGAAAGTGATATTTTTTTATCAATCACCAAAAATTATGAGCCTCGCTTGACCTAAAAATCTAACCACTTATACAGTGTCATTTATTTAAATGCGGGCCACCGTGCAAAGAAAACTTGTTTTTTTTTGTATTGTGATAACAAAAAAATTTTATTTTGCAAAAATATTATATACCTTTGTTAAAAACACAAGATAATTAGTTATTACTTTAAGGGTCCCTACATGCCGGAAAACATGTTTTCTCAATTCCTTTTGTCTGTACGTTTGTATGTCTGTCCGTCAGTCTGTCTGTTCGCGGCGTAGCTAAAAAACTACTTATCCGATTTCTTCAAATTTTAGTCTAAAATTAAGGGCCATGCATGCGAAAAATACAGGCTATATATATATATATATATATATATATATATATATATATATATATATATATATATATATATATATATATATATATATATATATATATATATATATATATATATATATATATATATATATATATATATATATATATATATATATATATATATATATATATATATATATATATATATATATATATATATATATATATATATATATATATATATATATATATATATATATATATATATATATATATATATATATATATATATATATATATATATATATATATATATATATATATATATATATATATATATATATATATATATATATATATATATATATATATATATATATATATATATATATATATATATATATATATATATATATATATATATATATATATATATATATATATATATATATATATATATATATATATATATATATATATATATATATATATATATATATATATATATATATATATATATATATATATATATATATATATATATATATATATATATATATATATATATATATATATATATATATATATATATATATATATATATATATATATATATATATATATATATATATATATATATATATATATATATATATATATATATATATATATATATATATATATATATATATATATATATATATATATATATATATATATATATATATATATATATATATATATATATATATATATATATATATATATATATATATATATATATATATATATATATATATATATATATATATATATATATATATATATATATATATATATATATATTGATTTTATATATAATTTAAAATAAATTCAATAAGTAATTTTTACATTGACATACACCGCCATTTTGTTACGTCATGTCATGTTGAATTCCTACCAATTTATCCCATTTAATATTTCTTCAAAATTTAAAGTCAATTGAATTAAATTTTTTTTACATTGGTTTTTTTTTATTTCATTTCATCGCCATTTTGTTTCGTCGTCTTGAATTCGTATCATAACTTTACCAGTTTTTCCCTATATCACGCTTAATGCTTGTACAAAATTTGAAATTAATGTAGTAAGTAGTTTTTTCAGGCTGATTTTTTAAATTTTTATAAGGCCGCCATTTTGGATTCTTAATAAAATGTTACCAGTTCGTTTCTATATAACATTCGAATTTTATGCAAAATTAGAAGTAAATTGGATAATTTATGTATTGAGTGTCTATATAGGATTAAGTCTGGAAATCTCATAATATACCGGAAAGAAACAACATTTGAAAAAAATCAAAAATCACGTCGACTTCGTTTTTAAATTTCCCATATTTCAGTCACGCTTATTTGATTCTATGTTGACATCTGTCTAAGTGATGACATGTCTACATTTTATCAAATGGCAACATGGATCTTTTGAAATCTCTTTTGAAAGTTATTTTCACAGTACGTACACTAAATTTGATGTTATTCCGTCAGCTCATTTGCAGATAGCAGCACTTAAAATTTAGGAATGTATTAAAATGAATATTTTGTTTTCAAGACTTTCTAATTCACAATTTTTCAGTTTTTTTAATTCTCCTACGAGAAAATGGTCATAAATACGCCAGACTGCAGGTTGATATGATTTTGTCATGTTTATATGTTTTTTTTTCGAACGTATATAATTACTTAAAATGTTGACTTTCGACTACTTGGAAATATCCTAAAATCTCTAAAATATCTATTGTTACGAATAAACATTTTTAACATAGTACCTGCAATAAGCAATGAGTTTTATTACATGGTTACTAGCATGTCAAGATTGACAGTGGTGTCAGTTCTGAAGAAATTTTTTTTACTCCCAAAATGCCATAGAAGGAAACGATTATGTTGTATAGCTGGGGGGATAGCACACGGCATCTTGATGAAGTATGTAAACTTTTTAAAGCTACGTACCCAGAACGAGAATTTCCAAATCAACAGTGAGCAAAGTTTTAAAAAATTTTTGAGAACATGGATGTGTAACAGATTTGCCTAGGGAAGGCAGGCCAAAAATTGACGATGATCTAAAACTCGACATTTTGTTGTATTATAACGAAGCTCCCCCTGCTTCAACTCGATAAGTAGTATTAAATTAAAATATTAGCAACACTTCTATTGAAACAGGGAAAAATATCATCCATACGAGATTAAACTAATTCATAACCTTTTTGAAGACGACTACTAACTTGGACGCCATTTTCTTTGAATGACGTTGTAAACCGTCAAAATTGCAGATATTGGTCTGCAGAAAATCCCCGTCGAGTTGCCCATACTCAATATCCTGAAATAGTCGACGTTGGGCTGGCATATTTCCGAACACTATTATTGGTCCTTATTTTTGTGACACTAATCTGGGGCGAATTATCTGGATTTTATGCAAATTGATTTAATCCCCGTCTTATCTCAACATTATTCAGGCAATGAGCCTGGTGTATCAACTGAACAAATGTGCTTTCAACAAGATGGGGTACCACATTCCCTAACAGGTACGCGGTACCTGTTAGGGAATAGAATCTCTCAATGAAATATTTCCTAACAGGTGGATTGGACGAAGTCGTCAAATTGAATAGTCTCCAAGGTCACCAGACTTGACCCTCTTGGATTTTTCCCGTGGTGATACTTAAAAAGTAAGGTTTACTTTAACAGAGCCCCTACGATTGGGGGTTTAAGGGAATGAATAAGGGCAGAAATAACGTCGATTTCCAGATGTATTGGTTAGGAACGTTTAACAGGAATTCATACATAGATTAGGATGCTGCCAAATAGGTCAACAACTTCACCAATCTTTAAAGTAAATATTTCTCGAAGTATTTTACTGTTTTATAATTTCTTAATAAAGATCCCTTGTTACCTATGATTGTTGTTTTACGATATTTTATACGTTCGAAGAAAAACATAAAAACATCATCATATCATATCAACCTGCAGTCTGACATATTTATGACTACTGTAGCAAAATTAAAAAATCTTCAAAATTATAAATTAGAAAATATGAAAAACAAAATATTCATTTTAATACATTTTTAAATTTTAAGAGCTGCCATTTCAAACGAAGTGCACCGAATGACATCGAATTTAGTGTACATACTCAGGGTGAAAATGTCTTTCGAAAAAGATATTACATGATCTATGTTGTCCTTTAAAAATATGTAGACATACGCCATCACTTTGACAGATTTCAACGTAAAAACAAATGAGCGTTACTAAAATATGGAAAATTTCTAAGTCGATGTGTTTTTTGTTTTTTTTCAAATATTGTTCCTACCCGGTATATTTTGAGGTTTCCAGACTTAATTACCACTCTGTAGATATACCTACAAGGATAATAATGCCTGTTTACTGTCTTTATTAATTTGATGCCGATTTCATAAAATTAAATTTTCAAGTTTTTTTTAAGTCGGTTTAATTTTTTATCCATTTGAATTAGGGAAAAAGTTTCAACACTATTAAATTATTAATCGGCCTAACCAACTACATTTGTACAAACCAATCGAGATGGCTTGCCTTTTTCAATCGTTGTAATTTTTATTTCGTATCTGCATTCAATAAAGTTTATTTTTTTGCAGTTTATTATAAATGGATACAATTATTATTTACATAATACAAATAATAGTATATAAATCTCTATACTTTCTAATAAGTTAATTTTGCCTTGAATTATATATTCAGAAATTTCTCTTTTGTTACTATTTATGGCAGTTTTTTCTGGAAACAGAAACCAATCGTATCTGAGATATCCATAACCATGTTGCTCAAACCGAAACGGACAACAGTTCCTACGACAGAAAATTTTACTAACTTTTCTAAATTTCCTTTGATGCATATCACATCTTTTGCAAATTGGTAACTCATAAAAAACTTCTGTTTGTGTTGACATAAACACTGAGTAACAATAGAAAACAACTTACACGAACGTGCACCAACCAATTATTTCCCTATATTTCCTTTGGAATGGACTCGCTTTAATACAAAAAATTGTTGTTACTCATGATCTACAACAGACCTTGCTTAAATTTTAAAGTTCGTATTAAGAGTTAAAATGCATTACATATTTGTTATGTTGCCTTTCTCCCTTGACTCTTAAATATTTGTTTAAATACTTGGAGTATACTACATATTACATTATTCATGGTACTGCTGTTTTAGCAGTGCAGCCAATTTTGCATTAATCAATGTTACTGCCTAGGTATGATAAGATAATACAAAAGTGGAACCATCAACTATTTTGTGGTCTTTTTTCAAAATTACTCTTAAAACTTCATCGTTCAAGTGTTATTAATGACTGCTACTTTATTAAAGAAAGTGCACCTTCCGAATATGAAATAATTACATCGATAGTAAACTGCTAATATAAGGCCGTCACAAGTTTTAGGAGACCCTGTATAATTAAAATTGTTGTAAAAATCTGTACAATTTTTAAAGTTTATACGTAAAAACAAAATATTCGTTATTTTGATTTTTTTGGAAAACAACATTATACATTATTTTTTTATTTACCCTGTACACTGCCTGTGTGACTAAATACAGGGTGTCCGTAAATTCCGTCTCAATATTTGAAGGTGCTTTTTATGCATGGGAATATTAAAAAAAGCGCTCCATTTTCAATTTACAAGTTGTTTTTCTTTATGTGCTTCATACATTTCTGGAAATATTTGGTTCAAATTTGACTAATGATGAACCATAATTAATGTTTATAAAACCAAAATATATACTAAAAGAAGTGGTATTAGCATCACTGACTTAGTTTTGTACCTCCAGCTCTATTTTAAATATTTTATCTCCCTTGGACTTTTTTTTATGCCTTTCATCAGTGTGAAATAATTTAAAACACAGACAGTTTTGATGGTCTTTAGTTTGAACTATTTGGGTAATAAAAGCCTGCTAAAACCATCAAAACCGTCCTGTTTTTAAACATATTTTCCTAAATTATTTATTAATAGCTATTACGGTGTAATGTGTCAAAAATGTTTAAGGAACATAAAATGTGTACAATAAAGCAGGAAATCCCATAGAGGTACCAAACTAGGTCACTGTTGCAACAGCAGAGTTATTGGGTTTGTCAAAGGGGTAAATAACCTCAGACTTATACACTATGTATATGTTATTAAACTGTGCTGTAGTCACTACACATTAATTTACCGTGCGCCACATTTGCATCAAAGACTCCTAGAAATGTTTGAGGTACATCAAGAAAAATGAATATTTAAAATTTTAACACTATGTCTTGAAAACGAAGTATTTCTAGATACCTGTTCACGTTTTTTTTTCGTATTTTCATGTGTAAAATAGTCTCTCTAAAAATTGGAACCGAATTTCTGAAGAGCCTGTATAAAATATTTAGTTTTTGTCAAATTTAATAAAATACTTAAACTCCTGTAAAATATGTCATCCAATTCCTACTAAATATGCATGATGTCCTTTGAACCTGATTGGATACACATTATTTCAGTTATGCAGCAAATAATATACCTGCAATATAGTAAAAGGCCCTTTATTTACAATACAAAGAAATTATTAAAGATAAGAAGATGGTAAAATAACGGCATGCACCTCATATGGAGAGAGGTAGCTTGCAAAATGCTTCTCCTTCAATGAAATTATGATAGCATTCCTTCAAGGTCTGCCTTTGTCAGGCAGTGTACACAATACACACAATTGACGATAGAAGATCGCTACCGATAATACATGTCTTTGCACAAGATATTTAAGTGCAAGCTGGGGCATGTTTTTGTGCAGCCTGCCAATTAAATGTGAGGGATCAAAAGATAAATATTCCAGTATCGCTTAAACTGAACTGGCTGTCTTAACTATAGTTACGGAAGATATTATACCTAGAATTTTTACAGAGAGAGCTATAATCTGCAATAGAAACGTTATGAAGCTCTAGCAGATGTATTTCAAACAAACAGAGAGCTATCTATTGGATAAAAGGCACTCATAGTGCACCGGTTTTCTCAATTGCAACAATATTACGAATCATTAAGGAAACCTAACAAAAATTTAACAGATTGTGCAAAACTGCAAATTTGCTAGAGAGATGAGTGATACAAAGACTCCCCAGTAAGGTGACGACAAGTTAGGAATGATATGACTGGACTCTGTCAGCTGAAAAAAACTTCTTCACAGTAAGAAGTTAACCAGCTCTTCTTCCTACAAACAAGATAATAAAAAAGTGGCACCATCTACTAAAGTATGATCTTGTGGTTTCAAAATTATTATTAAAACTTTTGTCTTTTGTCAATCTGTACAAGTGCATAATTTTTTTGTGATATACACTTAAAAACGGTTACAGCACTTGCAAGTGTGCAAAAGCTGGTTTATAACGGATAGTGTGAAACCTTGCTTCAGTCTGCTAAAATTAAAGCTCCTCCAAAGGTCCAAGGCCAAATAATCAGTTATCATGTGTGTGTGGTAGGGATGGACGGTATTGGATTTTACCATAAAATGAAAGAACATCACCTATCGATATATTTTATTTATCAAAATGTCGATAGTTATCCATAGATATTAATTTATCGATAGATATTGGTATATCAAAAACTATTGATAACTATCAGTATATCGATATTTATCGATAAGCATCGAGAGTTTTTGATATTTATTATTCAGCTATTGGTGTTTGTCATTTCTCTGTTAGGTATCGGCAAGACAGAAGGTTAGAATTTGAATTTTAACATTTGGCCACATAGTTAAATATGTTATTTTCGGTACAGTATAGTCAAATAGCAGACATTTAAAGTGGTCCGTTCATTACATAGGTTTTTTCCTCGTATTTTACTCAACATTTAACATGTGATACCGTGATATTTGTAATTGCAAATCTTTTCGAACAATATAAGTTTTTTCAACAATTTTTACTCCCTAGAATACGCGAGTGTACTTATGTAGTTTCTCGATATTTTCAAAGAGTTAATAGCTGAATGTCTATTATGAAATTTTCTAAAAATATTGTCAGAGTACGTCATAAACCTGTTTTTATATGATAAATTTTACCATTTGGTGATTTTTAGCCTATGGCGAGTAATATGTCCTATTTTTATGGGATAAATAATAAAAAATCATGATCATCCGATCACCATTTAAAAAAATCTTTGTATACAAAATATTTTTATTTGGAGATGGCGATTTCAGCGTTTTTTGGATGATTCTTTATAAAGAAAAATATACAAAAAAATAATTTGACGAGAATCGTCTTTTTTTTTTTAAAGGCTAACCGTTATTGAAGCTTTTGGTTTTTAAAAGCGGTTTTACCAACTTAGGGTAACCCTGTATAGCGGGCCAAATTTTTTATATGATAAAAACAAATTACTGGTTTCGTTGTTTTATGACAAGGAAAATGGAATATTCAGCTTCTTATAGGATGAAAAATTATTTTTATAAGAAATAAAAATTTTTATAAAAAATAAACCGACGTGAAAACCAAAACATAAAAGTCCATCTGTACATATGCAAAAAAATCAGCAATATGAATTGTCAAAAACTAAAATGATTAGGTAAATTGAAGTTTATACCGCTAAAAACCCTGGAAACCATATGAAACTCGATATTTTTAGATAACCCTCTTTTTTCCTTCTACGCTCTCACCACACACTTTTTTGTGCTAAGAATAAAGGTATTTAATATTTCCAGGATTTTAATTAACCGAAATAGCTTTACAAGAACTTAGATCCCCGCCCTTACTTTTTTGACTGATTATACTTCATACACCAAATTTGAAGGCAATATGTTCTCGCAAAAAAATATTCAAAACGGCGCCAATTCGCAATTTTTTTAATATGCTTGCAATGGAACTACCCCGGAATCGCCCTTAATACTTCTTAAAAAATTTATCGAAATAGGTCAAACCATCACGGAATAATCGAAGTACATACATAGATACATAAGTCGGTGAAAAATTAACAGAATTTGTGATGTTTCACTGTTTAATTTTTTTTTAATGAATCTATAGATCGTAATATTCATTCGGTAAAATAAATACTTATTTATCACTTATATATACTAATATATACTAACGTGGAGAGTGAAGCCGAAAAACCATAAGCGAACCCCCAAAAGCTTTAAAAAGGAAGTTAAATCAGCATTAAATATTGCTGAATAGCGATAGATGCCTCTAATCGAAGATGTTATCGTGACTGATAAAATCGAAGTGTCGATATATTGATAACTACAAAAATCTCGATAACTATCAATAGTTTTCGGTACCAGTCGATAGTTATCCATATATCGAAAATAAAATCTCGTCCCTAGCTTGTAGTGCACTGCCGTCACCGTAACGCTGTTAATTTTAATCAGTGATACCACCACTTCAAAACCAACACCAAACAATCACTCTTTTACAATAGCTTCTTTTTCCTCCATAAGTATTTCCGGAAACCCCAATCCTACAGTTTCCTTTACTCACAAATTTCAGGATAAAAATGATCTTTGTAAGAAAAAATAAGTTTGCCATAAATATCAGTGTCATTTTCCAATGTATTTAAACTCCACAGAGAGACACGATCACTAAACAGATTGTCGTTTTTCTTCAACTATTAAATCAGTTGCACTGTGTAATTAAGTAAAGCGAGACTCTTATGCAAAAATCCCTTAAGGAAAATGTTTCTTAGCGGTTAAAGCCTAAAACGATAAATTCTTAAACTGGTAGTCTGTTTCCGAATTATTACCAGCATCGAAATAACACACACTTGAATTAGAAACTTACAGATGGTCCACTATATGTTTTGTAATAGCTAATTACCTCACAAGTGCGGAAAATTAATTTTTCCGCACGAGTCTGCCGTTGAAGTAGTCGAGTGCGGAAAAAATATTTTTCGCAAGTGTTAGATACAATAGTTTTTTTACAGACGTGCGGAAATAAGTACATAATTCGTAGTGATTTAATAGATTTTATTAAACTATAGCAAACCAACTATTATATATGTAAAAATAACTAATTATTTGGAAAAAGCTAATAACTCTATAGAGCTATAGGAGACTGTTAAAATAAATTCCTTGTTGTAATTAACATGGTAGGTAAGCGAAATGATCGAAATGGAAAATTGATTAGGCTTTTGGTGCTGGCAATGATTTTGACACTTTTTCTTCTTATCATATTGGTGCTGATTCACTGGTCCATTGTTGTCAGCAATACTATCAATTTCATAAGCGAAACTTGTAGAAGGCAAGGGCGAAGGCGGAGGCGAATTTTCCTTAGAATTTTCTCCTGTGGAACATAGAATTTGGTTGGCGATGCGTTTTTTGTTCTCCGTGGATTCGTCCACATATGATTCTGTAACTTTTGTCGATTGCCATCCCCCGAAACGTTTCAAATTAGTAATATCCACTCCATCGTCGGCCAACATAGCAGCGGAAGAGCGTCTATAACAGTGTCCAGTAAAGGTCTTTGGATTTGGAAGTCTCAAAAAAGCAGCCACGTCTGATGGCATCTTACCAAACTTATTAATGCTGACAGTTTGAGTAGTACATTTATCTTTTTAGAAATTGACAAAAAACCTTTGATGCGGTGTACTTCTTGATTAAATTAATATTTTTTTCTTAATTTATAACAAAGCTTCTACTCTGGTGAGTCTTGATATTTGGTATTTTCACCAGAAACAAATATTCTTGCTCGACTGGGTTTTCACTCAACAGATGAGTTAATTCTTCACGCTGGAGGCTCTAAAGATTCCAATTAGTGTTGTGACTTTGATTAGTTAGTAAGTATCGTCAGATGCAATGCTTAAAATTTTTTTAATATATTCGTGGTTTAAAATTTTAGACTTTTTTGGTTTAAAACCTATCATTTTCTTTTTTAAATAAGCAATGAATTTAAAATGCCTGCTAATATCAATGTTTTTCTTAATTTTTAGTATAGATTTTATCAGACTTGGACCACATTGTAGGAGGTTGAAAATTCTTGAAAGTAAAATAGAAGCACCTCTTCTTTACTAATACTGTTGATTTTCTTTTTGGCTTTTTGGCAAATCCAAATCTACTTCTTTTGCTGCGTTCATAATATATTCTGGAACCCCGTCTTGCATGGCCAGTTTGTCAAATTCACTTAATATGTAGCAGAGACGGTTAATTAATAAATTAATAAATAATAAATTAATTTTGTAATATTACGTGCAGAAAAAAATTTCCACACTAGTGCGGGAAAACTAATTTTCTGATGATTTCTTAATGATTTTTCCGCACAGATGTAGAAAAAAATATATTCATGATTCTACACAGAGTATTTTTTGTATTTCGATACCACCTACATATTATATTGTTAAGTATAGAAGAAAGCCTTACATACAGAGTGTTAGTAACCCTTTTCTTATTAAGTATGTTTTAGACTTTTGATAAATAAGTGAAAAACACATTTCATTAAACATTTCATACACTCAAAACGCCAATATCTCGGAAACAATAAGATAAGTACAGGAATGTTTAAATAAAAAACAGGTTCTTTCCACCAATGTTAAAACAATTAAAAGTTTATATAAAAAAAGTAAACTTCCTAACACCGAAACTGATTTCCAAGAAAAAAATATCCATAATATCGAAATATTTTTTCAGTCATTTTTTTGAAATTTACTTCAATTTTAAAAATGCTGTTTTGAATTGGAGTAGTCTAGTTTTTAGTTTAATATTATTAAAAAAGTAGCATCGGCTCAGCCGTTTACGTAAGCAGAAGATTTATAAAAATGTAATGGAGTTTTTTGGGTAATAATTGAGATTAAGTTTCTAAATTATTTAATTTAAAGCTTTATTTAAAAATATATATGTATGGTAAGGTCTAATAAGTTTTATACAAGCAATGCCACCGTTAGCAATAAACGTATCCATCAAGTTTACTATATTTAGGCATGATTATTGGTAATTTTCTTTAATTTTATTACGAAAATAAATGCGCGTTAATTACTAATTTAAAGCAGCTAATGAGGCCTTCTGCGTCTTTTTAGCAGGCCATAATAAGTTTTTAATAGCAAGAACCAATATTAGGGGAATTGTCGGTATTTTAAAAATTAATGATCATACTGTTTATGATCATCTAATTGCTGAGAGAAAATTACAGTTGCATGCCCATCCTAGGAAAGAAATATTTGATACGAGAGCCAGTCTGAAAACATTAGATCTATTTTATAACCTAAAGTTAAAGCTTTGCAATTTTGGCTTTAAGCGAATAGTATTGAGTTTGTATAATTTTTTTCTCTGCTATATCTATATTACAATACATCAAAAGCAGATAATAAAAATACAGAAGTTTCAAAGAGAATTTATTTATGGAGAGAAACTATACATGTTAGGTCTTGCAAGTGGGAATAAAATAATTTATTTATAAAATAGTATCCACTTATTTAGAATTTAATAGTTTTCAGAGCAACGTGAAGCAGATGTTTGATTTTATTCAAAGAAGAATTGAAAATTCTGTAACTCAATGACTTCGGACTTTTTTAAATGAATATTACACAATACGTATTTGTGTTTGTTTATTTCCATACTTTCTTAGATTTATGAAAAATATATACTAAAAATAAAATGAAATTAAAAAAAATCAAGTATAAAAAATGTCATCCAAATCTGTTCCATTCTCGATAGACCCTAACACAAAAGCCTCATTACCTCTTTGAATAGCGAGGCGGATCCTTTGGGTAATGAAGGTTTTTACTACCTTGCACGATATTTTTGTGCTTATTTCATTAAGAAGCTTTTTTGCCTCAGTACCCCAAGGACCAAACGTTTCAACTGCGAAAGGTACAAATTCAAAACGGTCTTCTAGCTCGTCATATTTATGATGTTTTTGTAATTCTCCGCTACGTGCAGCATCATTTGCCCTTTGAGATGTTTGTTTGATATAAAAACCAGCAAGGGTATGCCTGCACGTAGCATCCCATAACAGTGCCTTACCTGTTTCCAGGGAACCAATGTCATACCATCCACTCGCTTTCCATCGCTTCTACAAATTCCAGGCGGTTCTAAAACTGCGGGAAATTCCTCAGTTATTAGAGACCTCTTGATTATGTCGTTGATCAGCCTGTGTCTGGACATACGTCCCGTACTTTTTTGCAGCTTAACCCATGTAGGCCATAATATGGCTTATATATTATATACCTACTGGGTCGCCACAAATGCAGATATATTGTTCACACACAGGCAAGCCAACTCGTTGTTAACATTACAACTTCTGCATACATGGTAGTTTATCTGGTGGTCTCTTTTCTAGATTGCAAAATGAAAGCTAAGAATTTAACGCAAAATTTGAGTCAACGTCAGAACAATTTAAAATATTTTCAGGTAAAATCATTTTAAACAAATTTGTTAAATCGTTAACCGAACGATTTTTAGAATTACTTTATCAAAATTATGAGGATATTTAAGGTAACGACGAATCTCATGCGTAATTGCTCCTGCTGCAAATTTGGTGCTAAAACCCAATTGATTTGGGCGAAATGTTTTATCAAAAAATGCGAGAACACATTATTTTCGCAACCAAACGGCGAAGACAAAAACCAACAGCGATTGGTCGAATTCCACCATCTTTTTTGTTAAAAGCGCATACGTTAGTCCCGTAAAAATGGAACACATTTGTTTTGGAACCAAACCTTTAAGTATATTATTAGTAAAAGATACGAGAGAAGCAAGTAAATTTGAAGTTACGAAGCTCTCCTCCTGACTAAATCTTTGAGATGCTGCGGCCTCAGTGAGTCCAGACCACCCGACGAACCAGATTTAAATGAAAGGATAGCTTTTTAACTTCACAAATAGAAACATCAAAATCAAAATTAGAAACTTCTGATACTTCTGGAAAACTTCTATTTTCTTCTTGACTGGGGTGTTTTGTCATCAATTTCTTGTAAGTAGAATCATTTTTCTCTGCCAAGGTGTCTTCAGAACACAACATTTTTATTGCCCCCATTACATCTCCTTCAGAGTAAGTATCTGAATTTTTTTTTGATGTTTTGGTTTTGTTGCCAGGTTTGTTACCATATAATGACAATAAACATCTCAATGGTAATAATTCGTTTTTCCTCCTAAAATTAATGTTGTTTTTAACAGCAGAAGTTAAAGATGAAGACTTTGACTTAGATTTAGTTGGGATCTTTAAAACAGCATACAGGAATAAAAAAAAGGGTAATCCAGGACGAAACTTCATTGTTGCTCACACATTTATTTATTAAAAAAATTAATTCAAAACTGCTTCTGCTGTACAGCTCTAGTACTAGCTCCTTTGGGAATCCTCTTCAAAATTGGAACTGAGGACTTTAAAAGTGAAAAGTACTTTAGAAGAAAGTTATTAACAAAGTCGAATTCCTCTTTGGTTTGCTTTGATGATGCAGATTAAGACCATTTTTACTTTTAAACTTTTTTTGGCAAAAAGAAAATTCCAAGTCTAAAGGTTTTAAAGACTTCTCGGCATCAAAAAATGTTTTATCAGAGCTTGAAGTATTTAGTAAGGTACTTACATTATTTCTAAAGACCTGGTGAATTTTTGAAATATGAATTTTTAAACCATTTGAATTTTTGAAACACTTATTACATAACTAACTAACGTATTACATAACTACAAAACATATTTTTCATGCTATCTATGTCTTTTGAATTTATCAGTAAATCAAAATGTCCATTATTTGCATTACAAGTAAAAAGTAGTTGTATTAAGTTCTTATGAGTTTCATAGATGAATCAAAAAAACTAACATTATCTCCGTATATTGTATTCCAATCTTCAAAATATACATTAAAATGTATTTTAGATACATTTGTTAAGGCAAGGCATTCAATAGATATTCCAAAAATTGCCAATTTTTACGCAATATACAACCCTACATTTTGTAATGAAAAGTTATTACATTTGCTCGCTATAATGTTAACAAGGAGCAACTCGTTGTAACTGTCCCTGTTAAAAATAGCATATAGCGGACCCATTTTTTTGACACCAGCGCGCTCGTTATAAGCGGACCTGTCTGTATATTTAAAATTACATTATATAGTTGAAATTCATTTTAACATTTTCTAAAAATCAAATTTATTATCCTGATAAACATTGTCATATTCCTTCATGAAGCCTTGAGTGTATTTTTTCGCCTAATTACCTTTAAAGGTAATGCAAATCTATCGTAAAAATAATTTTAATATTATACTAGGTGCACCTGAGGCGGCCGTATTCACCGCAGATAAAATTACTACGGTAAAAGAAAACGAATACTATTAGGTTAATGGGAATTATTTTTAAATTTGTAATAAAATCACGTTTTGCACGATTTTTCCGACTAGCTTAAGAAGTAAAATCATTACCTTACTCAATATAGAATATAGATATTCTGATTTCAATTTTAAATAATTGTTTCATTAAGGTATAGCAATAGTTAATTTAAACATTCATTATGATGTAATTGGCACAACACTGGAATGCAATGCAACTTGCATATAGTAAATTGTTTAAATGCAAACATATAAAATTTCATTCCACAATGGTTAGTTAAATATCCGACCAATATATTGAAGTAATTAAGAGATATTCTTTGAGCACATACAGATAATAATTTTTCAGGGAGGGTACGTAAGTATTGTTTACGTTACTGTAGATTAGTAATAATAAGGAACATTATCTTAATGACAAAGAAGGTACAATGTACATTTTCTTTCTACCTATAAGTAGTAAAATATTATACTACTCTAACAACAAGAAGATCGTTAACGAAACCATTTAGAAACTTAATATTTGGGAAATATCTGCGAACCAACGGAATAGGTAAATACTGATAATATGGGTTCGATGCAGGATATAGAATCTATAAAAAAAATAAATATGAATATGAATAAAGTTGCGAAACGTCGACAATTTAAAATATTCTTTTGTCTCTTTTCTGGATCCTAACCCCAAATAATACACCACTCTAACATAACAACAAGTAGATCGTTCTTAGAAACTTAATATCTGAGAAATCTCTGTGGAGCAACGGAGTTGGTAAAGACTGATAATATGGGGTTCATGCTATATATATATATATATATATATATATATATATATATATATATATATATATATATATATATATATATATATATATATATATATATATATATATATATATATATATATATATATATATATATATATATATATATATATATATATATATATATATATGTTATATATATATATATATATATATATATATATATATATATATATATATATATATATATATATATATATATTTTTTTTACTTTGTGTTCTTTGACCTTTTTTTCAACATATATTTATCATAATTTTTCTTGGTCTGAGGTCAATACATTAACAACAAAATTAGTACATATTTTTAAACATATATTGTGTATTTCTAAGGTGACGTTTCGACCATAGTTTTGGTCTTTTTCAAACCTAAAAATTTGTTTAGCACTAATTTTTTATCAGTTTATAAAATATTAAAAATTTAGGACTTACCATAGAACGTAAAATAGTTGAATTAAAATTACACATAATCCACATATCTGACATATACTACATATATTTAATTTACATTTTAAAACTAATGTGGACGTTTATTACAGACAAATTACAAGCGACTGAGCGACACTGTTACAGTAAAGATATATACAATTTATTTAGGTTGTTTATGTCTTTTTTGTCATTTATGGCGTTTTGGTTTTTTTGAATTTCAGCCATATCAAAAAATTCTCTTTTTTTCAACTGATGTTCGGATTTTAATACTTTCACTTGTTCGTAGTTGAAAGAATGTTTTTTGGACATCTCATGGTGTGTTAATGCGGTGCTGTTCCTTTTATCACACTTGTGACTTTTCAGTCTATTTTCTAAGTATTGGCTTGTTTGTCCAATATAAACACCTTTACAATTATTGCAAGCGATTTGATAGACTATATTGCTTTTTTTTATTAATTGGCGATTTCGATTTTAAGTTACTGAAGTTCTTTGATAATCATTTATAGGCTTTGTGACTTGTCGTGATGTTATATTTTTTAAAAAGGTTTTGAAATTGCTGGGATAAACCATTTATGAAAGGCAGAGAAATGTATTTTGTTTTAGGCAACTTTGATGTAATAAGGGCATTTTCAGAATTGTAATATTTATGTATTCTGCTTTTGAATAATTTATTTACTAATTTTTTAATTGCTCGTTCTCTGATTTCAGAGTCGGACAGCTTAATTGCCCGATCTGCCAGACCAATAATTACAGATTTTTTTTGGGACATTGGGTGGCAAGAGCTGAAATTTAAGTATCGAGAGGACCAAGTTTGTTTTGTGTACCATTCCGTTTTAATTTTATTTCCTATATGATGTAATGGTAGGTCTAAAAAAATGATTTTGTTATTCTCTTCACTTTCAATTGTAAATTGTAGTTTTGTAGTCCTATATATATATATATATATATATATATATATATATATATATATATATATATATATATATATATATATATATATATATATATATATATATATATATATATATATATATATATATATATGTATATATATATATATATATATATATATATATATATATATATATATATATATGTATACATAATGTGTTTTCAATCCGGGTATGCATCCGTTCACTACTGTCGTTCTGAAAAGAACAGTTTTGCTGACGTTTCGCCAAAATAACATTTGGCATTTTCGAAGCTTTCTTTCTCGCGGCCGAATAGAGACAGACACCCGGAATGAAAACACATTGTATTTTTCCATCCGTGAATATATATATATATATATATATATATATATATATATATATATATATATATATATATATATATATATATATATTTTTTTTTTCTTGGTTTGAGGTCAATACATTAACAACAAAATTAGTACATATTTTTAAACATATATTTTGTATTTCTAAGGTGACGTTTCGACCATAGTTTTGGTCTTTTTCAAACCTAAAAATTTGTTTAGCACTATTTTTTTATCAGTTTATAAAATATTAAAAATTTAGGACTTACCATAGAACGTAAAATAGTTGAATTAAATATATATATATATATATATATATATATATATATATATATATATATATATATATATATATATATATATATATATATAATCTAGGGATACAAAAACGTAAAGATGTGTAAAACCTGAGATGGTGACTTTTTCAGGATTACAAACATTTTATTTGGCCACCATTTTGTTTAGCCATCTTGAATTAGTACCACAATTGTACTAGTTGATCCCTATATGACAATTAGTTATAACACACAATTTGAAATGAGAGCATTAGGCAGTTTTTCCATCTTAGATTCATACCAAAATGTTACTAATTAATTCCAACATAATAAACTTGATGTTTTTGCAAAATTTGAGATAAATTGGATGAGTATTTTTTTAATAATAATTTTTTGACGTTTCACTAGGCCGCCATTTTGTCTCGGCATATTGGATTTTTACCAAAATATTACGAGGTAGTCCCCATATGACCCTTAATTTTTGACCAAAATTTTTTTAGCTACTCCTCGAACAAGCAGACAGACAGACCAACGAAATTGAGAAAACATGTTTTTCGTCATCTAGGGAAATTTTTTTCACGATTACAATACCCTTGTACGAGGGAAGAACAAATTAATATGAGTGCTATAAGTGTGTACTCCTGTCGCTGGCCTTATGGGAGGCATTTGATGTAGTTGACCATACAATTTTGCTCCAAAAGTTGTGGATATGGTTATTGTGAGGATTGAAGGGGCAGTTCCCCTTGAATAGTTTAGGGACTCAAGGACTACATTCAAGATATGAAACATATATAAATTTTTATCTAAGTATAAAGGGTAAAATAAGATTTTATGCAGTATGCGGATCACACTTGTTTGCTTTGTAAAGACTAACGTAGAAGTCCAACTCAATATTGTGTTCCTATTAATAATTTTCAACTGGTTTCAGAGTAATAAGCTAAACTTAAATACAAATAAATCCTCCTATATCCAGATTTTGGTCCCCGTATCGTACTCAATGCAACCAACATCTTCAATTCTCTGTATTAAATATCTAGAATTGAAACTATATCTCGGGAGGGGGGGGGGTATTAATGGTATGAGAAGGAACTTGTGTGCCCCAGTTGGCATATTATTGAAAAGACCATCTGATACAAACAAAGTTATTAAAACATGTATGTTTCTACTTATTTTATTCTTACTTACAAGACTCTTAACATGTATATTATGGCTTGTCTCCATAGATAAATCTATATTTGCGCTAAATACTTCTTGAGCTGTTGGTAGTTCAAAGGTGTTTTCTGGCTTGTCCTCATTGTCTGATTCCGGCTCTTCATTAAACTACTGCCGTAATTCAATTTCTGATGGGTACTCGCAAATTTCCAAACAATCGTCAATATCATGCTTCATTAAGCATGTTAAATATTAGAGGCCCTTTCACAAGATCATCTTTGATAGCACAGTTACGTAAAATAAGGGAGCATGTTTATAGCATTTAACATAGTTTTTTTGTGAAACACCATTCCGTACTGTATTTATAATTAATAGCAATCCAATAAAAAAAAGCTTCATCCAACCAAGAAATCATCCGATATAAAAATATTTTTTTTATAATGTTGTTTGAGACAAGCGATGATACCTTGATCCATAGGTTGTAGGGCTGCTGTTGAATTGGGTGGCAGAAAAACTAATTTTAAAGCACTTAGATTTTCAATTGTAGAATGGGCTGGACTATTATCGATCATTAAGGAGGAACTGCACGCAGTAATATGGATCATTTGCAAGCCTTCCGCAGCTGCAATATTATATTAAAACTATAAGAGATATGTATTAGCTTCAATGTGATTTTAATAGGGAAATATATATAGTTGGGCGCTAAAGGCGAGATTTAAGAAAAAATCAAATCTAGAGTTATAAAATAAAAGTAGATTTGTCCATTTTCGACCATTTTTGACCACTTTTTGACGCACATGCCTTCGCATATAATTTTTTTTTCTATAAAATGGCTCTTTACCGCCTTACATTGATCCTTTGTCTACGTAACTGCAAAATTTGAAATGGTAAATCGTACTCATGTCTTTGTATTTCTGCAACGCGTGAACCCATTTGAACTCATTTTTAACCGAAATGTAATTTAAATTACCTATATATAACACATTTTTTTGAGGTCGGACGTGCAGGAAGTTTTTTTTAATGCGTAGGTACTTTTTCATCTTACTTTCAACTCGACTAGACCTTGTCGCTGGTTTTTCACTTTTTGCGTGCAGTTCTCCCTTAACAGTATTTTTCTTGTACTTCCCTCATAAAAGAAAAGTATTGTAAAATCACCCTCCGAGATTTTTTCAGATCTTTACGTTTCAGGGTCCCGAGATAACGAAAAACATGTTTTCTCGATTCCGTCTGTCGGTCTGTCTGTCGGGCTGTCGGGCTGTCTGTTCTCGGAATAGCTTAAAAACAACTCATCAGATTGACTTCAAATGTTAATAAAAAATTAAGGCTCATATGGAGATGACCTGGTAATATTTTGGATAAAATCCAATATGAGGGAATAAGATGGCGGCATAGTGAAAAGTAAACTTAAAAAAACTGATTATCCAATTTATCTCAAATTTTGTACAAAAATCAAGTATTATGTAGGAATCAACTCGTAAAATTTTGGTTCGAATTCAAGATGGCGGAACGAAATGGCGGTTTAATAAAATACTTAGAAATTCAGCCTGAAAAAACTACTTATTGAACTGATTTCAAATTATGTGCCATAACTAATTGTAGTATAGAGATGAACTAGTAAAACTGTGGTAGTAATTCAAGATGGCCGAAACAAATGCCGGCCAAATAAACATTTTTCTACTCTGAAAAAATCCCCTCAGGTTTTATATATCTTAACATTTTAGCGTCCCTAGACGCCAAAGAAAATGTTTTATCGATTAAATTAATTAAATATGATATAGGGATAAACTGGTGAGAATTCAACACGACCCACAGTGCTTCGTACTATAGTACAATGTAGACAAAAATCCTCCATCCTAACCCAACAAAGATTTTCGAACAAATTTGGTATATATTTATAAACCTTCTATTTATCATATATTTATAAACCTTCTATTTATCATATATTACGAACAAAAAAAAATTACAAATATACAGCGTGTACCATTTTTCCTTTTCTTTCTTCGTCTAAATTAATTAATATTTTTAATAAAACAGAATCCAAAATTTTAATTTTTTTTTGACAAATATTTGGGGAAAATACAAATCTGCTATCGTGCTATTATATCTTTTACATATATAGCCTACCTTAGACGAACACTAATTAATCTAATATTAAGAAATTTGCTGGTAAACGTCTAAACACTAAAAAAAACAATTCAAAATTTATCGAGAAAAGACACAATCAAAGCAAGCATTGTTTCTATGTAAACCTATTCACTATCGCTACTTGATGTATCTTCCTCATCACTATCTATTGTGATCATAGGTATATTAGAACCATTATGGTCCAGCATCGAAGGGGATTTAATTGTATATTCTTCGATGCCACAAAGATCCTCGGTTTGTCTGGAACATTTTTGTCTGAGGGAGGTTATAAACGGATCGGAGGTTATTAATAATAAGGTCATTATATCTTTGTTTGTATTGACTCTTGAAGATTTTCTTGAATGAGACAGTCGAAATTTTCGTATTTCTTTATGTCTAGCCTCTAAGGCGTCTTCAGCTAATTGACCAATCGGAAGATCAAAATGTTGGATTATATCTTTTCCGTGCACTAGTAGTTTGTGTACACTACTAGGCATATAGTACGAACTGTAGAGCTTCAAATATAATATTCTTGTCTCATCAAGCAACTTGCCAATTCTAACATTTTGTTATTAATTCTTTGTCGTCACCGGTTATTGAGGAACTATGATCAACGTTACTAAAAAACCTTCTCGCTGTATTACCGCCATTCGTCGATCCATAACCAGGTTTTGGTTTTTCGACTATCAACCCAAGTTTTGCTTTGAATTCTGATTGAATATATTTTTTACGACTTTCGTATATTTTTTTTTGTCAGACCTAACCTAACCTGCCAAGTTTTTAAGGGCAGTCGATATGATATATTTAGAATACACTCGAAGCAGCGAATCCACGAATGTAGTGATGACATGCCGAATTATAGTTCTCAGGCTTTACGGGTTTTCTAGTAACGATTTTTAAATTCATCTCTTTTGGTGACGCTCTGAACATAAAACATTTTTGTGTAGCGTTGGTATTCAACAAAGTATTAATAGTACCACCATCTAATATTGTCAGAAGCAAACTATAATTTACACAAAGGCTTTTTCCCTCAAATAATGTTTCAAAATCAGATAAATTACTTATATTGGTCTTAATTTTAGATTCTTCTTCCAAAACTAATTTTGAGGTTTCTTTGGCGAATATAAATTTAACTGGTCTGCAAAAGTAGGTTGAGGAAGTTCTGGGATTAGCCCAAATAACTTGACCAGTGTGCTTATTCAAAAGTTAAATAGGTGACAGAGCAACTAGAAATAAATATTCATCAGTCATTTCGGAATTTTCAAACTTTTGTTTGTAGGTGCTATGTCCAGAGCTTCCATTAAACCCATATTTACAAACCAAATTTAGTAAAGCACCCTCAGATAAATAAGAACAATCTTTAAGATTTTTTTAGTATGCTATGAACTGTTAGATTTAATAATTCTTGTAAATTTACTTCCGCACCGCACTCAGTAACATCAATATTTCGTGGCAGTAGCTACTTTCTGTAGCTATTCGAGGAAAACAGTCTTTGTGTAAATTATTTACAATAGAACACAAAATATTGTATTTTCGCTCTGTTAAAGATAAATCTAAATACCACGCTAAAGCTTGCTGGCACGATAAAGCCTTAGAGTTGTCTTTTGATCCTGAAAATGGTGTCAACTGTTGAGTGATGAAAGATAATTCTTCATAGCTGTAATTTTTATGTAAATCTTCGACTACCCTTTTTTTGTTTTTGTACTGCATTCTTGAAAAAGTAACTGAGGACGGCCACGTCTTTGTCCAGCAACATGATTTTGAACAATTCTAGGGTGTTCTATATATGATCTTAAAGCCTCCGCCATGTATATTTCTTGTTCAAGCCACTCTTTGTAATCCCGCAAAACACAGTCACGTATACGTGTAGATTTCTGCCACTTCTTGTCAACGGATAAACAAAAGAAGTGTGAAATTTCACGACATTCTTTTCAATATATTTTGAGTCCTCAGGAAATTTAAAATTTTTGTCAAGGCAGCGCTATGTTTGTTAGTTTTTTCCGCCGAAACCCATACTTCAAAAATATCGCTGTTTTTTATTGCCATGTCGGTAACGAAAAAAAAAATATATATTAATTAATTGTGCAAATCTGAGCAAATTAAGTTTTTGATACACTTGTTTGAGACAATACAAACTACTACTTAAAAACGATAAATTTATAAGAACCATATTGACCCTTTTTTTCTAAACCCAACAAATTTAGAAATTTTGCATAAATTTTACATTTCACTTTAAATTACATGGCCAACTATGAAATAGCAATCTTTAAAATTAATTTATATTATCTAAAAGGCACCTACCTTGTATATAATATTTCCATCAAAAAAGCTAATAGATAGTACTAAATCTAAAGCAATTGCTATTTTGAACGAGTTGACACGTTTGAGCTCGCCTTCTCATTTTATAAGTTGGCTATGTATAAACGATTACCATAGCAACGGCAGTGACGTGCCATTATGTTGAGTAGTAGATAAAATACATTAGTTATTGCTCTGTAACCTTAAGTATATTTTTTTTTCGTACGCGGCATATCAAAAACTGATTTTTATCCGTTGGATGACGCACTGTGCACTGTTTATGAAATTAATTTTAAATTATGCCCAAAATCAAGTGGCATACGTAGAAACTGGTAAAATATTGGTAGGGATCCAATACATTGAAACAAAATATAATAAAAATGTTTGAAAAGACAATATATATGTGTTCCTAAATAACTACGTACTGAACTAAATTGGTTCACACTTCACTATTTCTAATAAAAGGAAAGTTCCGGGTTAAGAAAATTTACCGATTTTTTTGTTTTTGTAGATCGTGGTTCCAGTTTCTGATTTCTTTTTCGAAAATCTCTGATATTACCTATGCTTTCTTATTAACCGTATAACTTACACACAATACTACTTTGCAAAACTTAAAACATCGGGGTATTTTGATTTTCCGATGACGAGCAATTTTTTTTCCTTCGGTACCCATCATGTTGGTACATACAAAAACTGTAATTCTTTATTTGCCTTTTTTACCTTCTTGACACTTTTCTTTTTGAAATTTTAATATTTGGTTTGGGACCATATAATTAAAGCGACTGGTTTCATCGCCGTTGAAAATATCGCTATCGAAATAACTTCTTCTCGTTGTGGGGCAAACGCTATCTAGCCCGTTCTGTGTTGTTTCAGCAGAAACACTTGCTTCTTCTCCATGGATTTTACTGGATGAAATGTGGTACCTCTTCTTAAAGTGGTCTATCCAAGTTTGTGAACTGAAAGATATTTCACTTCTTCGAGACAATAACTTTTTTTCTATATCTGCTATATCCTGTAGTATTGGTCCACTATTCCTTTTTGGCTTACACCACTGAAGCAGTGCTTTATCGACTTCCTTGTTAATTGATTTTTTAATTCGTTTCAAGCCAGAAATGTTGAAATTTAATACTCCCTTAATTTTATATTTGTTTTTTCAAATTGTGGAAACAGTTGAAGTTGCCAACTTATATTTTCTACAAATATCAGTATTCGATAAATGCCCAGCCCATCCTTTATTTCATTAATAATTTAAATTTTTTGTTCTAACGTAAGGGAATATTTGTTTCTCGGCTTGATTATAACAACACTATCATTTAACGAAAGCTATTGTGTTACTAGTGAATAAACGTATACAACCACTACGAGGACGAAGAACGAATAGACGACATAAAACAGAAGCTTTCACGGCTTTGGTCAACTAAGAAATCATGGTTCTTAGAATTAGACCGTGTGAAATTAGAATTAGTATCCGACGTCCCGCCTTCGATTGCACGAGGCATCTTCAGGGATCTTGACTTCACCAAAATTATTATGATCGATTATTTCTAGAACTGCTAAAATTATTTATAAGCGTGCGAGCAGTGCATTAGTTAGAGAAAGGATTAAAGCAATACGTCGTGATTTAGATACAAATGACCGTAAACTACTAGAAATTCGTCTGACATTAGCTTTTTGATTAGAAAGAACCATATTTACAACTTTCGACAACATCACCAATGCACAGGCAAAAAGAATCCATCAAGAAGTTCTACTTAAGCAAAAAAGAAGTTTGAAGCACTCCTGAACAGAAAAAATCCAGTGAAACTTTCGCAGAATACAGTTATCAACATGTCATCGAAGCCGTCAACCGAAGCAGAAGATTTCGTCCTTTCCAAATGCCAAAATTTCGCAATAGCACCAACTAGCATTCCCATGGAAGACATAGTATCCTCTGAAACAGTAATCAGAAAATTACCAGTATAGCAGGCCGATGAAATCAGATATGAGACGAAGACAGTCTAAAATTCAAAACAACCAACGTCGAATCTCTCCGCAGCCGAAAAAACAGCGATGAAGATTTTAAATGAAGACGCAAACATTCTGGTCCTTCCAGCAGATAAAGGCAATGCCAAAGTCGTCATGGACATAACGGAATACATGGATAAGATCACTCAACTTTTGGACAACAACATCTATAGGTTTATGCAGACAGACCTTAGTAGAATAGAAAGACGCGTTACTAATCTGATTAACGCATCCAGTCTACCACCAGTAGAGAATAAATCATTAAAACCAAGCAGCCCCAAGATTCCCAGGTTCTACGGTCTTCTCAAGATACACAAGAACAATGTACCACTTCGACCGATCTTCAATGCAATAGACTTGCTCACATATAAACTAGCTAAATATCTTTGAAATTTTCTTAATCCGTTTACTGGAAATTGCACTGCAAATTTCGTGGACAAACTTAAGGCAATTCAGTTGGATCTAGAAAATATTTTAGTCAGTTTCGATGTAGAATCATTATACACAAATGTTCCTGTCAACGACTCAATTTCTGTTATATCAGACATATTGTATCATAATAATCTTGATAAGAACTTAATAAACCTAGTGGAAGCTTGTCTTACATCTACATATTTCATTTATTAAGGAACTTTTTATGAACAAACTTCAGGGGCAGCTATGGGATCTCCTCTATCACCTGTGGTAGCGAATATTTTTATGGAAGCCTGAGGATATTGCTCTAACATCCGCTGCACTAAAACCAAAACACTGGTTAAGATATGTAAATGATACTTTTGTTGTTTGACCTCATGGACAGGATAATCTCCTAATATTTCTGGACCACCTAAATCAACAACACCATAATAACAAGTTCACAATGGAAATTGAATTTAATGGAACTATTCACTTTCTAGATGTATGTGTTTAAAGGAAGGAAAATGGTACATCAGAACACTCGGTGTAAAGAAAACCGACGCATACAAATAGATACTTAAATGCAAATTCCTATCATCCAGCACAAAAGAAATCAGTTATTAACCCAGTAATATTCAGAGCTATTTCGATTTCGATTTGAAGATTCGGAAACATCCAAACTGACCGATGCTCTCCAGGGAAATAGCTGTTGCACTGAAAATATTATGCGTTCAGTTAAAAGATTTAGTAATCCAACTCCGTCAAAGGAGAATGATAAGGAGCCACCGTTAGGTAGAGTTGTTCTTCCCCGCATACATGGCACTACAGAGAAAATAGGACGATCACGAAAAATTTCAAAAGAGATATCGGTTACGGTCTGCATAACACGTGGAAATCAATTTTAACACAGGCTCATCGTTCGGCGAGCACAAACCGGATATAAAATCCCGCATGAGTCTCTTTGAGCTCATTAAGTGTTCAGATCTCGTGGAGTAAAGATCCCTGAAGATGCCTTGTGAAATCGAAGGCGATGAACCACGATTTCTTAGCGAATAGACGAATTATGAAAAGTTTTTTTTATATATCACGCGCGCGTTATAAACGAAGTTAATAACTCAAAAATATATCGCAGCGGCAAATATTGTTTGAATCTAATCAAAAATTATTCGTTGTATACAAAGCGATGTAGCAGTTTCGTTAAGAAAATTTCTTGTTACTAAAAGAAGTGCTCGTTAAATCCAACCTTAAATTGTATTTAATTTAATGAACAATTTGCCGTAACACTGAAAATGACTCTTTATAACCGTATAACGCTCGTTATAAGTTGTACTCATTATAAGCGAACCTGATGGTAATTTGTAGATAATGTTTTATCCTAGTAACGTATTTTGTGGGAAATCCTGCAAACTACAAAATTCTAGGTGAATAATTTTTTACGAAACAATTCATTTTAGCTATGAAAAGACTTGAATAATAAACAATTATCAAGAGACATTTTTACTTCCTATAGAGGCTATATAGGGGAAGTCAGTAATGCAATCTCAAATATTTTCGAAAAATATAACTTGGGTTTATTCGAACTTTTAGAGTCCCTAGACCACCTATATTTTTAGAACAAAATGACTAATACCAAGAAGTTTTCAATGAATGTCTAAAAGAAGAGGTTATAGAAGAAGTCGAAGGCGACTTAAAGGTCCTCAAAAGAAGTAGTCATTTTTTAAGTCACCACCCTGTGGAGTGTACCTTGAGAGAAAGTAGCATCAGGTCTTTTACAGAATAATAGCAAGTAACTGGGTAGGTGCTTCCTATTAAATAACATTTGGCGACCTTCAAAATATTATAAGTTGAAACTAGAAGTATATGATATAAATCAGTCTTTTTGGAAAGAAGGAACTTCTAGTAATTCTTCAACCGGTATAAAGAAAAAACTGAAGTTGCCCCTGATAGAATTTAATAAATTTGGAGGTAAGCTTAAGAATTGGTTGCAGTTGTACAAGAAATCGAATAAGAAGATAAATTTCAATACCTAATTCAAGCTACTATACCGAACTCCAGAGCAAGATTCTTAGTTGAAAGTTATCCCCCAGGTAAGGAAAACTGTTTGAAAGCTGTCAAATGTTCGAAAAGTCGTATTGGTCGCGAATTTTTATTAATCGAGGTGTATGTTGGAGAGCTGTTGAAGTTCGTTCTTAGCAGTTTAAACCAAAAGAACAAACTTAATACCTTTTATGACAAAATAAAGTCGCAATTACGAGCGCTAAAAATGTGATACTTTTGCCGCTATGCTATATCTTGTGGTGGAATCATGCTTAAGTGGAGAGCTGGTACGGGTAAGGCGAAGAAATTAATATTTTGAAGAAGATCTGACTTTGAAGGTGTGTTTAGAAAACCTTATGAAGTTTCTGCGTAAAGAAGTGGAAAATGAAGATAAAATTAATTTAGCTGTCTCTGGTTTGATGTAGAAGCCAAGCAGAAAAAGAAAAATGACATACGATCACCAGAAAAGACCATCTGTAGCTGATTTAGTCAATAAGTCGAGAAAGAAATTCATTTTTTGCGAGCAAATACACAAAAGTGAAGACTGTTTAAAAGCTGGAAAACTAGATTTGACTGACCAAAGGAAAAAGCCATATAGCCAGAAAATGTCGACTAAAAATTAAATGTAACCATTGTCATGGTCTACACGTCGGTATATTATGTCCCAATAGAAAAGAGGAATCCAGAACACGTGAAATCAACCATGAAGTTAACCTCGAAACCAGCCCCTACAATTAGTGTTTCACTGATGTTTTTGCAGATGCTAGCTGTTAATCTAAAACGAGTTCGAGTTATGATGGATACTGGGTCCCAACGATCATATATTACCAGGTCAGTGGCAGCAAAAATGGAATATTCTTCCACAAAGCAAGAAGACATAATACATACTCTCTTTGGTGGAACCCAGACAATCGTATACTATAATTGTTACCGTATTAGACTTAGCGATTTACAAAATATACGTATGTGTAATTTTGAATGTTTTGACCAGTCAGTGATTTATAATTACATCGCAGCCCTGCAAAATGATCCTTGGGTGGCTGAACTCCAGAAGCTCGGAGTTTACATTCACTACACAATGGAAAGCTCAATAAATGTCCTTACCGAAGCTGATATTTTTGGTAAAATACTAACTGATTAAAAATATGAACTACAGTGTGGTCTCGTTGCCGTGGAGACGTTGCCTGTATGGTCTTTGATGGGAAAAGTTGAAGTTTATGATTACTAGTTCAATGGTGGTTATTTCTTTGCTGTCGAACAATATGGAATTAACAGACTTATGAGACCTGGATGTTTTAGAAATAAAAGATCCAGTGGAGAAAATGTCAGAAGAAGAAAATACAGCTCAAGTTTTGGAACATTGTCAACAATAACCTGAACTGCAGGTGGACATAATATGGCTTGAAGGACACCCACCCTTAGATACAAATTTTGATTTTGCTTAAAATAGGCTACAGAATATGCAGAAAAGGCATTATAAATATGACCGTTTTGACCAATACGAAGTTTTCAATGAATGGCTTAAAGAAGGTGCTATAGAAGTAGTCGAAGGTGATTTAGAGGTCCTTAGAAGAATTGGTAATTTTTTAGGTCAACACCCTGTAGAGTATATCTTGAGAGATAGTAGCATCAGGTATGTTACAGAATAATAGCAAGTAACTGGGTAGGTGCTTCCTCTTAAATTACATATAATATTATGTATACACGCCATTTGCGCTCACGATAACTTGAGAACGAACAAACCATTTCCTTTTAAATTCACACCAAAAATAGTTTACCTCAATTTTTCGCAGGGATTAGATTTTGGATAAAGATCTTGGATATGTTAAAACAATACATTTCTCATTTTTAATCATACGTAAGGGTTACAGATATATGATAATATAAAAATTAAATATAATTTAGATAAAGTGAATTTGAAATGTTCACTGTTGCACTTGAGTCTGAAGCACAAGGATTTTAAATTGAGCGATTTGTTTAAAAGTGGATGATTCCGAAACATAAAAAGCGTTTTTTGAAAAATTTTAAACTATTGAATATTGGAGTTGCCATCTTTTATTTTTTGTAAGTACGAACTTAAAAAAATAGACTTTTTACAGTGCCTTTGTTATTTAATAAACAGAAATTATAAAGAAATATCTCATTTCTGTAGTAAAGAGCTTTAATTTTAAAATATAACTATCAAAATCGACCATGTAAGAGTTGGCGAAACCGAAAAAAAATCGCATTGTGTTTTAAAAAGGTGGGTATATAGATTTAAGCCGAAAACCGTCTTCTACGCTGCAAATGTAGTTACATGCACATAAAGCATCAATACAGAACACTGTGTTAACTCCCAAGGGAATAAAATTAACTGAAACTGCAGTTTTGTTAATTTTGTCACATTTAACCCTGATCAAGAATTTTTTTTTAGAATATTTTGGCAACAGGGTGGGGGCCGTTCGATTTAAGTTAATAGAACTCATTATCATAATGCGTTATTTATTTTATCTATACCTACTGAAACAGACCTGCCCCCACGTCTTTTCAAAAAAATACATTTTGTTTGTCCTAATAATATTGATTATTTCATAATTTGAACGTTAAATATAATCAAGGGTCAAAATTAAGTATTTTTGTTGCGGCTTGTTTTCGTATAAATAGCTCTCAAAACTTCAAAATCATTCAGGATCTGAGTTTGCCTTCTCGACGATGTATAACTGGGGAAGACCAGAAGGCAATATTTATAAGAAAAAAACAAATGAAAATCTTAAATCGAACTATCTATTTTTGTTAGGACAGTTAGTAAGGGCCTTAAGAAATTGATAGCAAAATTATTATTAGTATTATTATAATTATTAGAAATATTATAAAATTATTTTATTAGAAAAAAAACTAATTCTTTAATTTTATTTGGTTACAGCAATTTGACTTATATTTTTCTTGTTTACAAATGTATCTGCAACTTCTGAATACTAGAGGAAGAATGGATAATAAATCTAAATAAACATAGATGTAGACTAGGGCCGCTTTCGAGAGTTTCCTTTTGTTTAGGTATATTTCATAAAAGAAGTAAATTACTTCAGTGCGGTTCGGCGATAATATACATTTTGTTGGGAATATATTAAAACACTAATTTTTGTAATATTTGATTGAAATAAGGAGTACCATTGTTGCGCTCTGACAAAATAGACTGTGTTGAATTATTTTTGTAGATATATGGGGGTAGTTAATTTTGCTCGCCGGAAAAAGAAAAGTACGTTTACTATTCGACTGCAGTAGTTAGAGTAATTCTCACTGCAGCCCAATAGGCTTTCGACTGGAAATGTCAGAGATGATTGCTAGTCAACCTTAGATTGTTATCATGAGTTATACAATAGGCTGTTTACTTCACAGTATTAATCGATACTGATTCGCATTACTGGCCAATTAGCTCTGGACTGCTCAACCCAGTTTATCAGTACTGTCTTATTTGGGTCTCGGGGAAATTATAGAAAGATTGAGACGACACCGATGGGAGTAACAAGATCAATTATAATAAAATACTCCTTGTAACAGTTAGTGATTGGCATTATTAGGTTGTTTTTCTTTCTTTGCTAAGGTTAGAAGCATAAATTGCCTGTGATAAGACTTCTAAAGCTGTTTTTTTAATAGCTTTTGCCGTTATTTTTGCAATATAAATATACCGAACTTATTCTAACCAACCGAACTTATTAGGTTTCAATTTTTTTTATACCAACTGTCTAGGAATTATATGTAAAAACATAGTTAAAATGAGTATGACAATGTTAAGTAGAAAAACTAATTAAGGTTACACAACATAGACAATATTAATAATTTAAGAGACAATCACAGCTGAACTGGGAGTTATGACTTTTGTATAATACAGAGGTCAGGGGTGCTTCACTGCCTTAAAATCCACAAATTCTGCAAATTAATCTCTGACCTAAAATATAGCGTGAATGACTTGGTATCAAGAAAATATAAAATGGCACATATTGATTCTTTTAGTTTATTATTCCCACATCTGTGTTAAATAATATTAATGTCTACATATTACAAAATTTATGAGAGCGGTTTAAGTTATAGACCGACATGTGTTTATTTTCGAAACATAAATATTTTCACATCCACAAATCATTCGTTTATATGCAAATAAGCAAATACATATATCAGTGAAGATATTGCAGGCATTTAAAGATATGATAAAGGAGCATGCATTTAATGTAAAATATATATATTTCGCATTCGCAATGACAAGAATATGCAGATAGACATTTGTAAACAGAATAGTAATGAAGTGCGTGTGAAACTTGCAAATTTTGATATATGCATCTAATTTATTATGTGCAAGGTTTAATCCTGTTATATATACTGATAACATCTACGATTTACGTCATAAAGGTGTTAAGAAGTTCCTAATTTTACGGTAAGCTTGAATGAAGTTATTTCTAGTAAACAAGATATTTGGTTATATCGAAGGTCGATTATATTTGCATAGACAGTCGATCTAATCTAGATCTACTTCCTTAAAAATATTTTATTGATTATTATATCGATGGATTCCACCTTTCTTGAAAAACGCCACAAAGTTAGGATCATTTGGGGGGTATTATTTGTTAGGATTAAATATTATTTAATTAAAATGCCTTAAGTTACTCCCTTCGCAAGAGTAGATTCAAGGGAAAAATGACTACCCTGCAAACCCAAGTGATACCAAAGAAATATGATTAAAATATGAGAGAAGACTATAAAGATATAGCGGTTTTTTAAGAAGTTTCTTTTGTTTTGGATCTTAATTCTTACAACATACATATTATAAATTTAATATTTAGTTATGAGTTTAGATGAGAGAAAATTTTTCGTGCGTCCTAGAAATAATAATAAACATGTTTATTATTCCAAATCACATTCATGGTTACAAGTTGCAATAAATTATGCTTATAAAATAGTAATTGGAATAATTGGCACTAAACAGCTTCCTCCACAATGGAAGGTGTTGCTGAGGCCAGTGCAGATTAAATATATAACTTTAAAAAAGTAATTACATGAAAATGAGAAATTAAAATAAGAGCTCTATGTAGAGATTTAAACAAAATCAATATATAACTTGCTAGAGATGTAAGATTGTATATAAAAAAAGAAAGAAGAAAGAGAAAAGAAAAAAAATATGAAACGCTATATATGAAAAAAATTTAATATATAGAAAAATCAATAAAAAAAAATAAAAACAAAAAATATATAATGTACTTAAACACGAGAATCAATAGCTCTAACAATAGGTCTGATGGGCACCCCTGGTTTGTGTATTTTTGGTAAACCATAGAGTTTGGGACATCTGCTCGACTTTTCGCGTTCGATTTTTTGTTGAATTTCGGGGTTTATTGGTGAACATTTTATTGTGCTTTTGGTTGTATTTTTCTAGGTACGTAGTCGTGTTCCTTGAAACAGGCTTATAACAATTGTCTTGTAGGATAACCTGCATTTTTAGTATGTAGTCTTGGGTAACGACAGTTACGTTTCCTTTTTCTGCTGGAAAGATTGTGATATCTTTATTTTTTCGAAGGTGTGTTAGGGTCCTTTGTTCAGTGGTATTTAGGTATTGTTCTGGTGGTTTGCTTGATCTTAAAATTCTTGACACTTCTTGTCGAATCTCCTCTGCTTTTGTTTCTTCAGCGGGGTCAAGAACAGCTTTTTCCTTAGGGATCTCCTTAGGAGATATCGCAAAATTAAAACCCTTACTCAGTACGGATTTTTCACTTGAGATTGTAGGATGATATATTACGCACTAATTTATCGATTGATGATACTTGTAGCTAACTCGACTTTCAATTATATATATATATATATATATATATATATATATATATATATATATATATATATATATATATATATATATATATATATATATATATATATATATATATATATATATATATATTATATATATATATATATGTTGATTTTTATTCCTTCACGGATGGATGCAATGCACCCGGAATGAAAATGCAATGTGTTTTCATTCCGGGTGTACATCCGTTCACTACTGTTGTTCTGAAAAGAACAGTTTTGCTGACGTTTCGCCAAAATCACATTTGGCATTTTCGAAGCTTTTCTTTTTCGCGTCCGAATAGAGACTGAGGTGTTGGTGACTACGACCCTACTATACCCCCACTCGGGGCCGAAGGTTATATCTGCGCAGACGTTGGTCGTTATTTATGTTTTCCGGATGGTGCTGTTGTTGTTGCGCTAATTGCGCTTTAGTTTTTCCGATTTTAGATTTGTCGATTATTTTCTTCCATACTGTTGGTAGTTTTAATGATTCGTCCCTTTTATTCAAATCATCTTGTTTTTCAATTTCTATGGCTTCTCGGATTATTCTGGTTTTATAATGTTCTATATTGGCAATCTCCCTATATATATATATATATATATATATATATATATATATATATATTTTTTTTTTTTTTGTTTTTTTTTTCTTTAACCATATATAAATATTTTGTTAATTATTTTCTTGGGCATAGGTTAACTGATTGAGAAGTAAAACTATAATTTAATCGCCGTTTCGCTCATTATATTGAGCTTTTTCAAGATATTTATTTTCTACAATAAAAACATGTATAGTTAGTATTTAAGTTAGTTAAAACATTATTGAAAAAACATCACTCAAAAAAACATTACATTTAAAACAAACTATGATCATGAAACAAAAATACATTTAAAACAACATTAATATTATACAGAGTACGTACCTTGGAAACATGTCATGTGTAACGAATGTTTTGGGATTGCAATAATTTCGACACGTCTGGAATTCTGGTAGATGAAAACGAGACAAATTTTTTCTTTTTTTTATATTTACTTAGATTTTTATTGCTGTACCGAGTTTGGGTTTATGATCTTACTGAAATGTAGAGGGTTTTATGTATTTAGTAGTTCATTTATTTAGATTAATTTACTTAGATATCAGATTATAATAAATTTGGCTTAAGTTATTGATTTCTTTTTTATCGTTGACGGCATCTTTCCCTTTTTTAATTTGTATCATTTCTTTTATTGTGAGTTTTCGATAATTAGTTACTTGCTCTAAAATTTTGGTTTGTTTAAAATCGAATTCATGTTTTTCTGTATTTTCGTGTTTGTGGAATGCAGCTGATGCATTTTTTGTGTATTTGTGGCCGTTTAATCGATTATTTAAATATTGTGTTGTCACTCCTATGTACTTTTTTGGGCAATTTAAACATGGAATTGAGTAAACTAGGTTTGATTTCTTTTTTTTTATTATTTTGCTTTTCAAGGTAGTGAAAACACCGTTTAGTAAATTCTGTGCTTTATGACAGACAGTTATGTCGTGTTTAGACAATATATGATTTATTTTTTCTGATAGACCGTCTGTGTAGGGCATTGCAACGTATTTAGTATTATCATTTCTTTCTTTTGTTGCTTTCTTTAAGTTATTATAAAAAAAATAAGTTCGTTGTTTAAAAACTCGTAGTATGTGTATTTTTCTGGATAATGGTTATTTATTAAAGTCTCCTTAACCTTCTTTAAAATCTCAGGACGATATTCTGGGGAAGTAAGTGAGATGGCACGATCGGCTAGACCTACAATAACGCTATTTTTTTGATTCTTTGGATGGTTGGAGTTAAAGTTTAAGTACCGCCCTGACCATGTTTTTTTTTGTATACCACTTGGTTGTTATATTTTGATCTTTCTTGTTTGTAATTAGGGTTAAGTCTAGAAAATTAATTTTGTTTTTGTCTTCACTTCCATGGTAAATTTTAATTTGGGGTGAAAATTATTGAAAGCGTTTAATAGGTATTAATATGGTTTTTTGAAACGGCAGTTAAACAATCGTCCACAAATCTTTTAAAAAAAGGAAGTTTAAAATCAAGTTCACTTATCACACTCTCCTCCAGATATTCCATAACTAATTGTGCGACAATGGAGGAAATAGGAGAACCCATAGCGCAACCATATAACTGTTGATAATATTTGTCCTCATACTGGAAATAATTATTATTTAGAGTAATGTTAATAGCTTCTATAAATTCTTTTAATGGAAGTGTTGTGTGACCCTTTAATTCTTCCCATTTTTGTGTTATTATGTCAGATAAAAATACATTCGGAATATTTGTATATAGAGAAACAACATCAAGAGATATTAGTATATGATTGTCTGGAATGTTTACCTTGTCAATAAATTGTTTAAATTCAAATGAATCTTTAACAAAATAATCGTTTTTTCCGGTTATTTTGGACATACAATTAGACAAATATTTCGACAGTTTATAAAAAGGAGATTGGATACATGATACAACGGGCCTTAAAGGTATGTTAGCTTTATTCAACTTAGGAAGACCGTATATTTTGGGTGCTACTGCGTTGTGTATCATTAGGTTTTTTGCTTCTTTATCCGAAATAACATTTTTATTTAACAATTTTTTTATGAACATTGTATTTTTTGTTTAATAAGATGTCGTCAAATCACTTTTTAATCTTTGTAAGTATTTACGTCACTAAGCAATTCTTTAATTTTTGTATCATAGTCGTAAGAGTTCATTATCACGGTTTTATTTGATTTATCAAGTTTAAGGATTTTAATTTGAGCGCTCTCCTTTACGAATTGCTTGGTTTTGTTAATTTTTTTCTGTATATTTTTTTGAAAGTTTGAATATTTTATTTTTTTATGTTTTGTTTTATGATTATGGTTTGTTACAACGTTTACAACATTGGCGCGAATTGAATCTTTTTATATATATATATATATATATATATATATATATATATATATATATTGAATTGAATCTTTTATATATATATATATATATATATATATATATATATATATATATATATACGGGGAAAAATCATAATAATTACAATTTATTGTTTTAAAAACATTCGTTTTACCTAGAAACTTAAACAAACAATATTTAAGATAGTATTGTTATTTATCCCAGTTGCAAAATGCAATACCTTTTCTCTTTTTGTAATATGTGTACATACCTTAATTGTTAATAAAAACTTAACAAAAACAATATTTAGTAACTCTTAGAAAATTGTTATTGCTGCCATGCAAATTAGGCACAAGGATATTAAAATGTTTAATTGCTAAGACATTTTTAGTTAAATATTAGAGGTCTTATGAATTTTTATGACTAAATATTCTTGGTATAATATATTAGGCCCAGTTACCTCTTTTTCATAGCTGTTTTCTTTTAATGTTATGAAATGAGGAGAGATAAGTTAAATATTGAAAATATGTGTGGTGAATTGAACATTTTTAAAGTACAGAATAGCAGTTTTCCGTAAAACGATACTTCATCCGGACATAATGTGTAGGTTGGGTAAATCGTGGACCTTTTGTACTGTTTTATAATTTTGTAGTTTGCACTGTTTTAAAAATAAAAAATCGGTAAATTTCTTTTACCCGGAACTTCCTTCATTATGAACATTTCTTTTTATTAGGAATAGTGAAGTGTGAACCAATTTAGTTCAGTACATAGTTATTTAGGAACACATATATACTATCTTATCAAACATTTCTATTGGACGCCATTTTGTTCCAATATATTGGATCACTATCAATACTTTACCAGTTTTTACCTATGCCACACTTGATTTTAGACATAATTTAAAATTAATTCAAGAAGAATTTTTTAGATTGACACACATAACATAATATTTGGCCGCCATTTTGTTCCGCTATCTTGAATTCATATGACAACTTTACCAATTTATCTCTATATTACACTTAATGCTTGCACAAAATTTGAAATTAATCTAATAAGTAGTTTTTTCAGACTGGTTTTTTAAATATTTTATTAGGCCGCCATTTTGTTTTGCTATTTTATATTCATACCAAAATGTTACAAGTTCATTCTTATGTAACACTTTATTTTTTTGCAAAATTTGAGGTAAATTGGATAATAAGTTTTTTTAGTTATAATTTTTTAAAGTTTCACTAGGCCGCCATCTTGTTCCGGCGTATTGGATTTTTATCAAAATATTTCCAGATCATCCCCATATGAACCTTCATTTTTGACTAAAATTTGAAGTCAATCTGATGAGTAAAACTACTCAACTATGCCGCAAACTGACAGACAGACAGATAAAGCGACAGGTGGACTGACGGAATTGATAAAATGTATTTTTTGACATCTAGAGACTCTAAAACGCGAAGATATGTAAAACCTGCTAGGATGATTTCATTACAAGATTACAAAAATTTTATTTGACCACCATTTTGTACCGCCATCTTGAATTACTACCACAGTTTTGCTAGTTCATCTCTATACTACAATTAGTTACGGCACACAATTTGAAATCAGTTCATTAAGTACTATTTTTCAAGCTGAATTTCTAAATATTTTATTAAGCCGCCATTTTGTTTTGCCATTTTCTATTCGTACCAAGATTTTACCAGTTGATTCCTACATAATACTTGATTTTTCTCTAAATTGGATAATTAGTTTTTAAGTAATAATTTTTTTAACGTTTCATTATGCCACCATCTTCTTCCGGCATATTGGATTTTTTCCAAAATATTACCAGGCCATCCCCATATGAGCCTTAATTTTTGACTAAAATTTGAAGTCAATCTGATGAGTAGTTTTTAAGCTATGCCGCGAACTGTTAGACAGACAAACAAACCGACAAACGGACCGACGGATTTGATAAAATATTTTTTTGGCATCTAGAGAAGCCAAAACACGAAGATATGTAAAACTAGTTAATCTCTATACTACAATTAGTTATGACACAACATTTGAAATCAATTCATTAAGTAGTTTTTTCAGGCTGAATTTTTAAATATTTTGTTAAGCCGACTTTTTGGTCCGCCCTCTTGGATTCATGCCAAAATTTTACCAGTTGATTCCTACATAATACTTGGTGTTTTTGCAAAATTTGAGATAAATTGGATAAGCACTTTCTTAGTAATATTTTTTTAACATTTTACTAGGCCGCCATTTTGTTTTGCCATATTGGATTTTTACCAAAATGTTACTAGATCATCACCATATGACCCTTAATTTTTGACCAATATTTGAAGTCAATCGGGTAAATAGTTTCTTAGCTATGGCGAACAGACAGACCGACAGACCGACATATCGACAGACAGATATACAGACACCGACGAAATCGAGAAAACATGTTTTGCGTCCATTTTCAGTGGTTAATCTGGTACTAAACTGCTGTAACAAAATATTTATAATAAACTGTATCAAATACTGCTTGCTACTTTGTAGTAAATTTTAAAATGTCCTTAATATTTATTTAAAATGTCAATCATGTGAAATCAAAAATTAAAACATTGATGTTCTTAATTGTCGTAAAAAATAAAAAAAAAATGGAACCTATATACAAATAGAACTTCAGACTTTTATAAGACCCAAACGCTAAAGCACTCCGCTATAGGAGCTTACAAATAAATAAATTAAGTTTGCATTCCAATATCTTAGGGGTGCCCAAACCACAAAGCATCTGCGAAACAGATATTTTACACAAGTTTTGTTATTTATGCATCGTAGTGCCATAGTATAGGAAGTTGTAGTATAAATATGCATCCCGGACAGTTGGAAACTCTCGAAACAGTTGGATACTCATATTAAGATGCGTACTAAGGACCTTCGTAGATGGTCTGGGTAAGTATTGCAGGTGAAGCAACCACAATTTTCAAGTTCTGTCGACTCGAACTTAAATTGTTCCAACTAAATCACGTTTTTTTATGCTGAATTGACGTCAGGTCAACATAATTACAACGTAGTTCACAAGTCCAAATAAATAAGAAAGAAAGAAAATTTAAACGCACTGGATTGGATACAGCAACTTTTCCTCCCTCGACTACATTTTTTCAATTTTCCTGGAAATCTTAAAGAAGACACAGACAAGTTCTTTAATTATTGTAGAATGTCTATATCTGCGTTTAACAAATTAACGAAGATTTTGTCATCAGTGGCGTACAGTTCAAGTAACATTTGGGGCCTGGTTCGAGAATTAATCACATCGGAATTATTCGAAAAAATGCACACACACAATTTGATTTGTCCGTTTTTGTGTTTTTTGCACTTTACTACATGCAAATTATTTTGTTTATTTTTATTAATCTTGTCTCCTTAGCAGGCTATTTTCATTTCAAAGTAATGAAATACACGCATTTAGCGTTTTCGTCACAAACATGTAAGTAATATTCGTGTGATGCATATTTAAACTGTATTTTTAAACAGCAATTTATACGATGTTGTAGAAAATCTCCAACCATCACTTATTTTCCAGTCCCCAAAATTTGTGAAAAATGTTTTATGATCTCAAATAAGAGACGAACATTTAAACTCAGTGTTGTTCCTTAAATACAAAGAAATACAAATAATTTGGATTTTTCCAATATTAAAGCGGTATTGCCCAAATTTTAAAAACATAAATTAAAATTTGTTCAAGAATAAGATAAAACTTTCAAAGGCATAAGATTTTGGCCAATGTTAGGAAAATGTCATATACATTTAAAATAAGGAAAATGTCAAATTTATAATATTTATTAAGTTTTCTTTGTTTTGTTAATTCGTTAATTGCGTTTTGTTTTGTTTTCTGTCAATTAATGATATGTTGGCAAGGTTGAAAATTTGTCGACATAATTGTAATGCTCCCCTCCCCCCAATAATTTCTGTTAGGTCCGTCCCTGACGATATTATGGATATGTTTTCCTTCTTTAAAACCAATAATGAACAATTTTGGCAACACAGTTATGTCGGTGTAGGTATTCGTTGGGCGAGAGATGTACAATCTGCAGTTATTTGTTAGATAGTCTCTGAGGTGCAAAGGCCTTCTCTGCATCGATCGTTTGTTACATTATCATCCTTAACAATATACTTGAGATAATTTTTAGTTGCTACTATTTGGTCTTAAATAGCTATCATAAAACACTCTGTCTCAGGGAATAAATACTCACAAGTCAGCCAATAGTTCGACGTATTATGATCGCCATTTTCGGCACTTAGTTAATGTAGAGCCTTTTGCTTCCAGGCAGCGATGTTTATGGATGTTTGCTGCACCTTTGTGGTGTTTGGCTCTGGTGCAGCTTCAAAATTTAATGGTGTGTAGCCTTCATCAGCTGTGGTTACAGCTTTATGAAGTGCAGAAGTTTCTTTTTTACGCAAAAAATATCTCTGGAGGGCTGTAATTTGATTGTGCTGTAAGGCTGTAATTTTGATCAAGACTTCCACCATATACTCTGGGTATCATAGCTGATGATAGGGATGATGAACACGGAATTTAGTGGAGGTTATTTTAGTGTCCCTTTCAATCTCTTCTATGTCTGTTTTTGTTCATTTGATTATCCCAAAAGTATGTTAGGACTGGAATAGCATAGGTGTTCACCGCTTTATTTCTTATTTCATTCTAATGGTCTGTATAGAGGGTTTGATGTATGCCCAGGTATTTATTTTGTAATTTAAAATTGACGGTACTATGTTAGCCCTTAATAACTGTCTGTCTTTTGCACTTGTCGTGCCCATAACTCATCTTTATATCTTGAGAAAAAATTTCAATCGTTCTTATAGGGAATTGACAATCAACTTCGTACCAGCATAAAGTTTAATGTCATCCATGTACATCAAGTGAGTACTTTTATAATGGACTTCTCCATTAACTTTAATGGAACATCCGTCTTGACTCTTATTAAGCATATGGGAAAGAGGATTCAAAGCCAAACAGGACCAAAAAGAGCTCAGAGAATCTCCCTAAACAATGCCTTTTCGGATTTCTATGGAGTCAGTCGTCATAACACCGTTCTTGCTATATATATATTTAATTTGGCCTTCAACTGATACATCATGTGTCGTAGTAGTGTGCTGACTGAAGGGGCAACTTTATAGAGTTCGAGAACCTTAATCAGCCAAGTATAAGGTACATAATCAAATGCCTTTTGATATTCTATAAATGCTGTATTTAAATTTCTATATTTTTACATGGCCTTTTTGTCAATAATTAACTGTTCTTTACAACCTTGGGATTGCTTAATGCAACCCTTTTGTTCGGGAGCAATAATATCATTATTTTCGCAATGTTCATAGATCTTCTTGGCGACGCATAATGTTAAATGCTTATATATTGTTATTAGACAGCTAATACGTCGGTATATAGTAGGATTTTCCGTGTCATTTTCTTTCGGGAGCAAGTAAGTTCCGCCTTATGTAAGAATCTCAGTGAAAGCATGGTGTAGTAGCGGTCTTACTCCAACAGAAATCACTTTGGTGATTTTATAGTAGCATTGCTTGAGATCTGTGTTCAAGTTTTCAGTCCACTGCATGCATTGCCTTCGTAGTTGGTTACTGTGCTGCCTTCAAAACACGGTTGGTAGGTTGGTCAAGGAATTGTGGGTGCTCATTGAAAATTTCCTATTTGTTTTTGTTTCATTATTTTGTTGTGACAGAATCTCAAAATATCCGTTTTCTGAATTACCTGTTAGTAGTAGATATATATTTTTAATGTAATTCTCTTTACTTAGTGTTGGTTTACTTTTATTAATTATTTTCTTTTTTTTTGTTTCTTGTCGCTTGGAGTATATAAAAAAATTCAATTCCGGATTTCCGAGAGAGATAATATTTCAAGAGTCTCATATGTGGTGGTTTTATTCTTATGGTGAAAATACTCTTAAAAATCTCTCAACCTATCGTCTTCAATAAGGGCATGGTCTTTTAATTCGGTCCAGTTATCCCGTATATAATCCAGTAATGCTTCTTTTAGTTGTACATGGTGGTTTTGGTGTCCATAAAGGAATAAACTCACCGATCTAAATAAGCAGCTTCCGTCGTCATTATAATTATTATTATTATGTCGACTTATTGCCTCACAGTATTCCTGTGGTTGTATTTTATACTGACGGGATAATACCAAGTCAGTACAAAAAAAATAAAAAAAAACAAAAAAAAATAAAGGAAGAAAAAACAAAAAAAAGATAAAGGAAAAAAAAACAACTATTGTGTATTAAGAAATGATCTAACGATGCTACATGTTTTCAAAATGACCGATTTCTGGATGTTACAAATGCGGTTTAAACGTTGCTTGGTTGAGATCTGTTACTGATATGACGAGAGGAACAATGATGACTCTTTCCTGTTTCCACAGCATTTTTACTTCTATTGCTAAGTCGGTGTATTTGGCGATGGTTTTAGATTCCGTCTTGAGCTCTGAATTGATATGTGGTTATTATTATAATTATTAATAATATTATTTTTATTATTATTAATATTAATATTATTGTTATTGTTGTTAGGCCCTCAAAATTGACTAATCACAGTCAAAACTAGTTACGCGTTAAGCCAAACAACTCTCTCTCCGTTTCTGCTCTCTTGTCTAAATCCTGCTCTCAACAAAAAGTTATCGTAATATTTAATCTTTAAATAAAAGCAAGTTTTGAAGTACCTTCGAAATTCGTCTTTTCTCTCAAAGAACCAACCGCTCGGGTTCACGACATTATTATATTAATATTGGTGTCTACGGCTCCAAAAACGTCCTAACGATATGTGCAACATCAACAACCACGGACTTCTGGATTTCTGTGTTCCAAGGTATTCCTGTCTTACTTATAGCTTCTTGGATAGTTTTTGGTACCAGACCCATTGACGACATGATAATCGGGACAATCTTCACGGACTGAATATCCCACTTCTGTAGTATCTCTCTTCTTAGTTCGCTATATTTATTGATTTTTTTCAGTTTGCTTTAATTGTAGGTTGTTGTTTGGTATTGAGATATCGATGAGAAGTACACTCTTGTTCTTCTTGTGTACAATCGTTATATCTGGTATGTTGTGCATGATAGTGAGATCCGTGATTATTCCTTTGTCCCAGTAAATTTTCCCGTTCTCATTTTCTACTACTGGAGGTGATTTATATTTCTACTACTGGAGGTGGTTTATATTTGTAATAAGGGTCTAAAGATAATTCTAGGTAAATAATTGTGGTTACCTTGTTGAGTCTCTTAACGTACTTGGATCCTGCCAGACTCCTACATACTGAGATTATGTGTTCTACCGTCTCCTGGTGGATGCCACACTTCCTGCGTTTATCATCTGGTATATTTTCATTGATGATGTATTTTCGGTAGTTATTGTGCCGCTTTTAAGCCACTGTACTGAGGAGTTCGTATCGATGTAATCTTTTTGAAGTTCGTTTGGGAACCGGCCATGCAATTGTTTGGAACACCATTTTTGGATTTTTTCTTCATTCGATAGGGTCAGTAAGGGTACGTATTCCGCATTTCCCAAACCAAGTGGCGTGCTGCCACGGCCCGCCTGCACTATGGCTGTGTGGAGTGCCGTTCTTTTATCAAGGAAGTATTTTCTTAATCCATCTATCTATTGCTGACATACCGCTACCAAATCGAATATACCTCTCCCCCCAGGCCTCTCGGCAAGGTAACTCTCTCCAGTGATGCCTTCGGGTGATGATGTGTTTGGTAAGTTCTCTTCTTATTTTCCTATTTATGGCTTCAAGTTCTGTGTGCGTCCACTTTATAATGCCGAAGGTGTACTGAAGCAATGGTATTGAGTAGCTGTTGATAGCTTTTACTATATTTTATATTATTATTATTATTACTATGTTTTTTTGACGTCTCGGTACCCTAAAGGATCTATAAAAACCTGGAGGCATAGTTTTTTCAACATTAGAATAATTCGCTTTTACGAGGGAAGTAACAAGGAATCGAGTATAAAATATAACGTAATCCAAAGCAGATAACTTCTACAAATTAAAACTCCCAAATCAACAGGTATGGATTAGAATAAATATGGGTAAATTTTAGTCAAACGACGTAAACAGTTCAAATAAAAAAATTAGTTACCGCATAACCTTTCTTCATCCATATTGGTGGTTCGCCAATACTTCAGTCGTTTTAAAATCAAAAACTCTTTTTCAGCAGAAGCTACATTAACAGATAAACAGATTTTTAAAATTATCTTAAAATGAATACACACTAAATTGCTCATTAAATGAGTGCTCCAAAAAGTGAAGTGATTCATCTACTAGAAAAGTTTTACAATTACTTTGCCACAGTTCTGTTTTAGAGTTAAACTTTATTTCAAGTAAGGCTTATTCATAACCCAAAGCTTTTAAAAATTAATTCCATCAATTTTTTCATGACTGGGTTTTGTTATTTTTTTTATAACATTATTGCTAAAACAACGTTCAAGTTATTATATTTGCCCTATTTACTTACGTATTCTTAATATTTAAATCTAATTTGTGTTGCTCTGATAAGATCCGTAAAAAGATAAGTGAAACATTCTTCAAAAATGTTTCAGGAAATAAACTTTTTTGGTGACAACCTTAACATTACCACAACGTTTTTAGTTATGGATTAGCTAACTAGTAGTATTTAATATTTGTAATATAGCTTGATTTAAAACATCTTGTTTAAACAATCCAGATTTTTTTCTTGCTAGAAATGTATTTGATAGGGGGAGTGGGGAATGTTTCCTCTTCATTGTGATGTAAAATCTACAGTATTGGCGAAGATGCTTCTAAAATATATTTATATTCGGTCAACGGCTGACGCAGACAAGAATTGGACTACTCTGATAAGGATATTTGTTAATAAAATAATTAAGTAAATCGGCGTTGAACCGTGGAGAAAGAATATTAAGTGTATTTCCTAAATTAATTAGAGCAATTGAAAAGTTATTTTTCAGTTTCGAATTAGGATAAGGAATTAAGCAATATCTTATGTAAGAAAGACCGAAAAACAAAGTTTTAATCACGTAGACCATACAAGCAATTTTTAGGGCCTAACAGTCAGCAATGCCACAGGCTCAATGACACATTTCAGTGAAACGACTACCGCTCTAATTAGAGTTCATCAAGCCCCCTATAGACTAGCGAGACAGTGTAGTGCAAAGGCACAAAAAAAGGAGGATAAAAGGAGGTCGTCATTACAGGACAGGGTCCAGAATGGAATCATGGAATCCTTGTTATGACGTTGGTGTAACGTGAATCAAAAATACTTTAACATTATTTCTTTTAAAGAAAGTCGGGAATCAACAGTGTAATTCAATGTCGGCAGTGGTATTAGCCAGCGGAGTAGTTGTTTCTAGGATTCCCTCTTCAGATAGAAATCTGTTTTAAGTGACAGAATATATATTAGACAAGTGTGTGAATGTACCAAAACCCCTATTCTATTTTTACCCACGTTATATGTATGGACATTAATCTATATCTATTAATTTTTTATTTGTTTAATTGCCGGTTAAAAATAAGTTGCTTAATCTATAAGTATATCGTTTAGTAATTCTAAAAACCAACATCGTCCAAATATGTTGAAACCTGCCTAAAACGGTAATTAGTTAACACAAAATAATTATAGACTAGTGCTACCTAAACAAGTGTCTTTAATTGATGATCGTTAAACCTTGAGATTTCTAATGGTGTAATGACAAAACCCAATGAAATCTTATGCACCTGCTTAATCCATTTTAAGAATTATAAGTACCACGCTGTTTTTTTGGACTGAGAGTTGATTTCTCCTTTGAGCGCCCGTTGTGTTATTGTTGTGTCGCCGTAATTTAAATTTACATAAGCATCTTTTCCTTGCTGAGAATGTCTCATAGTCCGGGAGCCAACTATAATAGAACACTATGTGAAATGCATTAGCATCGTGACTCGTTTTATATGAAAATATAGACACAGGTAAACTCGGATCATTATGTTCAATATATCCCGAAAAGAAAAGGAAGTAGCTTTGTTTAACATCGAGCCGCTCGGTAAAAAACCTTTTAGCGAGTATTTCCATTCTCTCTCTCTCTCTCGATAATACCGTCCCAACTTAACTATGAGTCTAAGCCATCTACATCAAATTTACAACTACAATTTGCTTACATAAAACTCCCTAATATGTAGTTGAGATCTATAAATGGTAACATGCATCATTGTGAACTAATTTTAAAATATATAACTTCTGATTGATAAGGCAAATAAAACACTTTTCTTATTATCAATGCTTGCATGCAACATAATAATATTAATAATAACGCAATTTGAGGAGGCTCTACATCGCCCAGAGAAAATCCCCTCTTTCTTTACACAAGGAATAACGCACATGCTACTCAAAAAAGGAGACCAAAAGATCCTAAGAACTACAGACCGATTACGTGTCTGGCAACTGTTTATAAAATATTAACTTCTATCAAAGCAAGAAAAATTAGCTGACACGTATACGGTAAACAAATACTTGCCTAGGAACAAAATGGCTGCCGAAACCGATCCCCATGATGCAAGGAGGTTTTATTAATTGACACCATCAGGGGCGTGCAGTCCATAGAAGCAAGAGAAGTAGTGCTTCCCCAAAAAAATACAAAACATCTTCTAAAATGTAATTTTTGAAATAGGAAACCATTAATTTAGTTTATATTAAAAATGCTAAAATATTATCTTAATTATCAAGCCCATAATAAATGCGGCCTTGACTCCGACCAAGCCACAATAGAAATCGAATAGAACCTATGCGGGCCGCTAGCTTCTCTGCAGCTTCCTGTGAATCGAGCTAGAGGTTATTGAACTTTTCACCGGCTGTTTGCAATTTTTGCATTTCAGTCGCGTGCTTTAAATGGGGGCGGAAGCTATCGTTGGAGTAAGTTCTTTGTTTGAACGGCTATCCGTGTGTTGTGTGATACGTACGTCGCCTCGTACATGCTGCGATATGGAAGACAATAATATGGACGTGGATATGCAAATATCATCAACTTCGGCTGTCGGTAATAACGTTGAAAATGTTGGAGAATTTAGTAAGAAGAGTGTGTGTGAATGTGTGGTGTGTATCTTAATAATAAAGGAATTTTCAACATTAAACTTCGCTGATAAACTTCAAATAATTTCCAAAGGAAAGGCAAAACCGCCTATGAAAAATTTAATCACAAAAATGAAAAACTGTATTAGACATTGTTATCCAAAAAAACAATACGAACAATTTAAATGGCTAACAGGGTGTGAAAATATAAGTAAATTATTTTGTTGGCCGTGTTTACTTTTTGAAAATGAAAAAGGTCTCTAGAATAAAACTGGTTTTTCCGATTTAAATAATTTCCATAAAGCTGTAAAAAGACACATTATGTCCAATGCGCATTTGCAGGCCGTCATAATGAAAAAGTCTTCGGCAAAACCAGAATTGAACACGCCCTTAATAAACAGTTGGAAATTAGTCACCGCCAACACAATGAACTAATCGATAAAAATAGGCAAATATTAGGAAGACTTATCGATGTTGTTTGTTTTATTGGACAGCACGAATTGGGATTTAGAGGTCATGACGAAACAAGGGTTTCTTCAAATAGAGGAAATTTTCAAGATTTACTTAGTTTAATGGCTAAATATGATGATTGCTTAAAAAATCATTTAGAGCAGTCTAGCGTTTTTCGCGGAATGTCGAATCGAATCCAGAATGATTTAATTTCCGCTGTTGTAACCATTATTCTAAAAAGAATTAAGCAGGAGATTGGCGAGGCGCGGTTCATTGCTATTGTTCTGGACGAAACAACTGATATCACTAACTTTAGCCAATTATCTATAGTAATACGCTACGTTAAAACAGACGGAAGTATTCAAGAGCGATTTTTAGGTTTTAAGAATGTGTCTGAAAATCGTACAGCAGATGCATTATATACCGTGTTTATAACGTTACTAAAGAAATTAATGGAGAGAAAAAATTAGTTGCTCAAAGCTATGATGGAGCTGCAGTGATGGCAGGACAATTAGGGGGTCTGCAAGCTAAAGAACCCTTTCTTTCCCAAGTGCTGTGTTTGTCGATTGTTTTGCTCATAAATAAAATTTAGTTTTATCCCAGACCATCAATCACATTAAAAAGTGTAAAGTATTTTTCGTTACTTTAAGTGGCATAGCTGCTTTTTTTTCCAAGTCAACAAAACGTACACAAGCTTTGGACTCCATTGTCCACAAACGATTGCCCAAAGTAGCTCCTACTAGGTGGAACTATATGGAAGACTTGTGTTAACAGTATCTGAAAATCGTCAATCACTGATTGAACTATTTGAGAATATAATAGAAAATAATGAAACGTCGGACTTAGAAGCAATACATAGTTCGAGGGGGTTTTTGAACCGTTTGAAACGAGATTTTAATTTTACTTGTTGAATATATTTTCAGAAATATTTCCATTCTCGGACAATGTTTTTAATATATTCCAAACTAAAACAAATGATATTGCTTTTTGCCTAAAAAAAGTGGATGATTTTAAGTCCATGTTAAGCCAAAAAAGAGATGACTTTGACCTATTTTGGGAGAAAACGATGACGTTAAATGTAGAGCCACAAGCCAAGGGTCTTCGAACAAACAAGGTCGTAGATGTTCAAACATCATACAGACGCCTCTTTTATGAAATAACCGATCAAATTCAGCAACATATAAACTATAGATTTAACGGTTTAAATGATTTTAAATTCCTCGAACTCTGCAATTTTGATGCATTTAAAGGAAAAACTTTTCCAGAAGATGCATTTAAATCTCTTCTTCTTCATTATGGCCAGTTCTTCGACCGAGTTAAGGAAGTAATGCAATTTTTAAAAGACAAGGAACTGGAAGATGCCTACACCGAAGTGTCGAAAATACCTGCCCCAAGTTCATCAGTAGAATGCAATTTTTCAACACTTAAACGTATAAAAAATTTCTTGAGAAATTCAACGGGGCAGGAGAGACTTTCGCAAACATCGCTGTTGTCCATTAAAAATAAACTTCTCCAAAATATGTCGGCGCATCGACATGTTTATGATGACGTTAATGACGAATTTGCAAAAAATGATCGAAGAATCGAATTACATTACAAATAGGTAAGTTTCTAAAAATTGCTTCCCGTTCTTAAAATTTCACCGCACGCCCCTGGACACCATCGTAGCCATCGAAGCTAGAACTACGAAAAGAAACATTTCTACAGCCTGCATAGACTACAAAAAGGCGTTTGATTCTGTCCCACACACATAGCTATCTCGAGTCCTTCAAATTTACAAAATAGATAAGAACATCATAAACCTGCTGAATTACCTAATGAAAACATGGGATACTACACTAAAAGTGCGTTCTCAAAGGAAAATATATGAAACGAAGCCCCTCAATATCCAAAGAGGCATATTCCAAGGAGACAGCTTAAGCCAATTTTCTTTGAACGCGTTGAGTAATATGCTCAACCAGGGAAATTTTTCATACAACATTGACAGGAGCAGAATATCACACCAATTCTACACAGACGACCTAAAACTATACGCTAAAGGCCCCCAAGAATTGCAGAGTCTCTTGGAAATAGTGGCATCCTTCAGCAGGAATTTTGGACTCAATAAATGTGCGACAATAAAAGAGGTCGAATCCAGGACACTCAAGATAAACCTCTGATAGACGGGAGAAATATAGCTGGTTTAAAGAAACATGAGACAATACCTAGGAATAGAACAAGCACTACGCGTTGACTGACAAGCCAATAAAATAAAATTTAAACATGAGTACCTTAGATGCCTTCATATCATCCTTAATACACATTTGTACTCAAAACATAAGTTCAGTGCCATTAACACTTGGGTCGCACCGATTATATCATACACTTTTGGTATCGTGAGTTGCAGGACATGGATCACCAAATTAGAACAAGCCTCGCAAAATGCAGGGCCATCACCCAAAACCGGCAATAGAGAGACTTTATCTCTCTGGTAAGCGAGGTGGTAGAGCCCTAATGGGCAAAGAGCTAGCCCACGAAAGGGAAATAAGGCAGTTAAAAAAGTATTTCGTGAGCAAAGAAACACCTATCGTGTAAGTAAAGGATAGATAATAATATTTCCCCATTAAATCTTTCCGAAAATCATCTCCAGCAATTAACGACCCCCGTAGAGTGGGGAGAAAGAGCCGAAAAGGGCTGCATGGACATTTCTACCATACCCTGCAACAAAGTGAAATTAGTAAGGAATACTCTACTGGTTACCTTAGGGCGGGATATCTTTTTCCAAAAAAGGAAGAGGCACTGTCTACAATCCAGGATCAAGTGGTTGCAACGAGAACGTTCAGAAAATATATCCTTAAAAAATTTAGAAAATACCTTATGTAGAATGTGTCAAAAAGATCAAGAATCTATTCAGCACATAATTTCAGGTTGTACTTCACTTGCTGCCACAGCCTACTTGATCAGACATGATAACGCTGGAAAAATATCGCAACAGGGGCTATGTGCCAAGCACAACTTAATTAGTGAAAGTCAGCCGTACTATAAATACTTTCCTTAGCCAGTTAGACAAGGCTGAAGTCTTGTGAGATTTCAGAGCTAAGCGCAATCGGCTATGCTCGGTTAGCTGCGGCTAGCGAGTTGGTAATAAACTATCATGGAATTAAAACGTTGGTGTTTTATATTATCTTTGTTACGAAAATCATTGGCAATTTATGATCAGGAAACTAATGCGTTAGCGGGTTGCGACAAAAAAAAATCGGCGTAAATAAAACGGCATAATATAAAGAGTGTCTATTTGCTGTGTAATTTTTCGATATCGTCTTTACCATTATTAAGAGAAAAATTTTAAATACAAAAGTTATTTCTTGTGTAATGCATCTTCTTTGGAAAAAAAATATTTTTATACATGGTGCATCAAAAATATTGTGGAGTAAAAAGAAACGTGTTTTTTTTAATGGATCGCCCCATATCTGACATGATGTTTTCATTCCTCTAGAAAAACTAGGCATTTTTATGTGATATACCGTATGCCGCCTAAATTCAATAACTGACTGTTTTTAAAGTATTTAAGTTTGAAAATTCAGATTTTCAGATTTTGAAGGGCTGTAGTTTATGCTATACATCAAACTATGCAATATAGGAAAACCGATTGCACCTATTTTAGTTTTTTGGTCTCTCTGGTGGCATAAGTGGGCTATACCAAAAATTAAATAAATTTGTATATTTTTCGAAATTATAGAAGATATTATTTTTCTATTACACTGGAATTTAATGCTTTACGAAAGACCATTAAAAACTGAGAAGTGCAATTCGTTTTGCTATAAGTTGAGCGGTATGGATTTTACAGCCCTTCAAAATTTAAAAATCTTACACGCGTATTTACTAAAGAGGCTTAAATTTAGACCAGGTCTAACTGGATAGTTTAGTAGTAGGTTTAAAATGACAAATGCAACGATTGAACAAATACTTTTTGTAAGTGTTACAATTACAAAATAATGTGAGAACAAGCAAGACACAACTGGCGAACTAACAGTTTTAATTGTTATGGTAACTAGATCTGGTCTTTTAAACCTTCTTAGCGATAAGGGGGTTAATAATTTTTAAATGGTTTAGAGTCATAAATCAATTGAATTTAGATATATTTTATATTGCAAAATTCTTAATTTTACTAGAAAAATCGAAATATGATATGAAATATAGGTTTTTTTTTAATTTTGCTCACAACTTTTTATGCACCCTGTATACCTAATAAAAATATTTTCCCGAGATGCATTACTTAACGAGTAACCACTTTTGTATTTAGGTTAAAAAGCTACTGAACAATTAGTGCATAATAAGAAGACAACTTGTAAAAAAGTCAAATATTAATATTATATATTAAAATAACAGATTTACATATAAAAAAATTTAAAACAATTTTTAAAAAATCTACAAGTTATTTTGTGTATCTTTTGCTATCGATTCTATTTTCTAAACTGGTTTTGTCCTAAACCCATGTTTTGATTAACACATTTCGCCGTCGATGTTGGTTGTGTGGATTGAGTAGCCCATCCAAGCATCGATGCAGGTCCTAAGACCTGATAAAGGAGGAAGGTTGCCAGGTGAGGTTAGCACCCTTCCTGACATAAAAAGGATACCTGCTCAGAGATCCAACACTCGGCCTCGGAATAGGAGGGCCCAAACGATGACGAACTCGGTGAGAAACGATTACAGAAAACGAACTAACCAAAAAACAACAATGGAGAAAAAATACAATAAAGACGGCCTGCTGGAATATTATGTCCTGGAAGACGAAAGACAACGAAATATTATTAGAAATGGAACAACATAAAATAGACACATGTGCCCTATCTGAAACAAAGCGTAAAGGTAAAGGATTCATCAACCTACCAAACTACATCCTAATATACAGCGGAGTCGCCAAACACAAAAGAGCAGTAGCATGGGTGGGTATATTGATATCCGAAAAATACGAGTAATCCATCCAAGACATACACTACATAAACGAAAGATCCTAATACTATCATTTGAAACAGAAAAAGGAAAACTTTACATAATTAGTGCATATGCGCCAGACATTAGCAAAAGCAAAGAAGAAATAGACCTATTTTACGAAACACTAGAGGAAAATGTAAGGATAATACCAGCGACGGAGAAACTTCTTATAATGAGCGAACTAAACGCCAGAATTGGAAATAACATAATTCCTGGGATCAAACATCGATTCAATGAAAAATGGCGAAGCCTTAATAGACTTCTGCACTCGTCATAATATGAGGATAAACAACAGCTTCTTCAGACATAAACCGCAACACAAAGTTACCTGTCAAAACTCGCGAGGACAGAGTTGCACAATAGACAATCAAATACAGCCATACATCCAACTTAAGTACTAGATACGAGAAGTCTTACTTCCGCCAACATAGGTTCTGACCATTTGTTAGTTCTTTGCATACTGCGCATAAGAATACAAAGAAAAAGAACTTACCCAAATACAGACAAGGAAAAGTTCAACATAGAATCCATCAGAGACCCGACGACGAAAGAACTCTATAAAACACGCCTGTCTCAAAAAATTGAAACCAGCCCCATAAAAGAGCAGGATGACGTGCAAAAGTGCTGGGAGAAAGTAAAGACGAACATTACAAATGCAACCACTGAAACTATAGGCAAAATGAAAATCACTACAAACAGAAACTTCCGAAACAAACAATGGTATACACCAGAAGTAAAAGCACTGGCAAAAGAAAAAAGAGCTGCCTTCCTAGCATTCAGAAGCAATAGAAGCCCTGAAGAACACAACCTCTACATTCAAAGAAGAAATAGAGTCAACACAGAAATAAGAAATATCAAACGAAAATACTGGGAGAAATTCACCACCCAAATGGCACACGACTTATATGGCGCGCAAGAAGAAAGTTTGGGGAACGCTAAGAAATAGGAAACTTGACATAACAGAATACTCACAAACACAACAAATAGACGAAGGGAAATGGAAAGGCTATACGATGTTGAAGAACAAGACATCCTCGAAGAAGAAGATACGGAAAACCCAGAAACGGTGGAAATACCATTAAAACTAACAACGAAAACAGCGAGTAATCTTAAAAATAGAAAGGCGTCTGGCTTAGATCACATACCAAATGAACTACTAAAAGAAGGAGGACCACTAATAATGGCGGAACTTACAAAACTGTTCAATAACATTCTAAGAACTAGAACAGTCTCAAATATATAATTGGAAAAAAAGTATCACCATTCCGATATTCAAAAAAGGTGACAAGAAGTCTCCTGAAAATTACAGAGGCATAACACTACTAGAATCAACCATGATATTGTTTACAAAAATTTTGGAATCAATAATAGTTGAACATGTACATACGTCTGGGTTTTAGAAAAAATAAATCGACACTAGACACTATTTTCATATAATCAGGCAAATCGTAGAGAAAGCTATCAAGTACGGAAAACCCTCATTCATGTGCTTTATCGATCCCACCAAAGCCTTTGACCGAGACAAGTTAAACGACATTATCAACATTCTGAAGGAGAAGCATATACCCGATGCTATTACGGACACAATCAAACAGCTGAACCTCAATACGTCGACTCACATATCACTGAATCAAAAACTGACGGAGTATATCCCAACACCAGCGGGAATTAGACAAGGAGATTCCTTAAGCCCTCAGCTGTTTAACATCATTATGAGTGAAATTATCAACCACATTAAGAATACAAGCAGAGGCTATAGACTCACAACGGGAGAAATAAAAATCATCTGCTTCGCCGATGATGCAGTAATCATAGCCGAAAGCAAAGATGACCTACAGAAACTCTTGTATTCTTTCTATGTAAAAGCCATGGCGTACAACATATAAATATTCACTACTAAAACAAAAATATTCGTAATGGCTAAAGAACCCGTAAGAAGTAAACTTGCACTTGAGAACAAACCAGTAGAGCAGGTAATGGCATTTAACTATCTAGGAGTACAAATAACCTTCAGCCAAAATAGAATCCATGAAGTAAAGGCCCAAGCAAACAAAGCAAACAGGATAGCAGGTACTTTTTGGGACGCCATATGGAACAACAAACACTTGAGCAAACGAGCTAAAACCAAGATATACAAAACTTGCGTACGACCCGTGATGACGTACGCTACAGAAACCCAAGCAGGTAACAAACGAACAAAAATATCCGACGAACAACGGAAATGAAAGAACTGAGGAATATAGCGGGATATACACTAAGAGACAGGAAAAGGAACAGCGACACAAGGAACGAGTGCGAGGTAGAGGACATAGTTAGATGGGGACGGGAGCGGCGTAGAGCTTGTAATGACCACGTTACTAGAATGAACAGGGACAAGATAGCAAAAATTACACGAGACGATGTTCCATAGACACGCCGACTACTGGGCAGACCTCCTAAAAGATGGAAGGACATCTACATCACAAGAGAATAAGATTTAATTGAAAAATACAGTTTTAAGGCCTAAAATAAGAGAAAGAAGAAGAAGAAGACATTTCTAAAGCGCATGAGGGGCGACAGATTTTTTTTTAACCAGGGTGTTCAAGAGTTCTCTCTTCTCTCAAAATATTATTTTCTGCTTCTTTAAGTTTCATAGATATGTATTTTTTTTAGTCAGATTTTAGGTCAATAAAATGCCAACAGTGTTTGAAGTCAGAAGAAAGCAGGTTAAATAAAAGCTTGTAAAAATGGTATTAAACCATTATTACGGCTGGTCGAAAGGGCTATGAAATTGCTTTTTTTTATTCGAAACGATTTTACTTGCTTATGAATACTAAGAACATTACCTTTGCATGCAAAGACGCCGCTTTATGAAGTTCAATTACAATAAATGTGTACGCGCTTTAATAAATTCAACTTTAATCAAGTCGTCCGTGGAAATGAAATAAAACTATCATAAGCGCCACTGAGAACACAACACTTACTCTTTCCAAATATATTTGTGTTAGTTGGTTTCTTTGTGCCTCTCCCTAATAGCGAGTCTAGGGACGCCCCTGGAGATTTTAATTTCACTCCGATTTCCTCGATATGACTCATTTCGTCTAAAAAATACTTATTAATTCACTTATTTGGCACTAGCTTAAAAACTGACAAAGAATTTTAATTACGCTTTAAGAATACAGTAAGATAAGTATAACATTTACTTTTCTTCAAGCTGATAGGTTTCTGCGGCTAGTTATAGCTGATTTTTTTGAGATTTGAGGTTGGTTGTGCAGACATTTTTTGAAGCTAATGCTAATTAAGAATGAATGTCGGAATAATTATACTCACTAGGTCTTTCACCAGACATGACTTTATATTCTTCTAGAATAAAACACTCCGCTAAAGGTAAACAAACGAACGAATGTGATAATAGGCCGTTTCAAAATACCAACGTCTTAATTCCTTCCTTATATTTTGCTGCCTACGCTTAAGAAACAGCTACACGAATCGAGCCGAATAGGCCTAGCGTTGGCAAAATGCCGCCCCGTTACACATAATAGATCTAATATGATCATCTTGAGAAAGGAAGAGTAACAGTTGGTTCTAATTAATATTGCACTACCACTGGACGATAATGTACAAAACAAATACCGCGAAAAATAAAAAAAACACTGATTTGGCTAATGAATCAAAAGCGTTGTGGATCGTAAACCAAGTCCGAATCATGCCGATCATTGTATCTGCAAATGGACTGATTCATCAAAAACCATTCAGCATATAAAAGACCTAAACCTCGATACCTGCCTTGTACCGCTTATGTAGTTAGGAAGTACTTCCAGTTTATAATTAAAAACAAAATTCGAACTCAAGCCTCCTCAGTGTAAGCAATAATTTTGTTTTTGATTATAAACTGAATTGAATTATTTTAAAATGTTTCTTTTTAGATTCGTTGTTTTTATTGAAGTCTTTATGCATTTAGTTCGACATAAGTGTGGGTATTAGGCCTATACTGTTAATATTTCCACCTCAGTGTTCCTCTAATACGTGTGCTGTATAGTCGTTTTATGTTTTAATTTGTAGTGGCCACCTCGTTATAAGGTAATATTTAACATTTTTGCCCATTTTATAAATATAATTAAGGTTTTTCGGATATATTTTAGGTCTGATGATGACCGTAAGTTCGAAACACGCATCACGAAGTAAATTTTAAATTAAAAAAAAAAAAATATATATATATATATATATATATATATATATATATATATATATAATATAAAATCACCAATACATATTATAATCGACAAAGTAATCAAATTTGCGACGTTTGTTTATTGTGCATGTCCAATGCTCACCTATTCTAAATATACAACATACGTGGGATATTTATAATGTACAAATTCTGCAAATAATGTCAGTCGTTGTCCCAGCTGCTGGAGTAGTAACGACAAAAATTCTAAGAGCTACACTATGCAAATTACGTTACATTTCACAGTTATTTAGTACATCGCGGCATAAACTAAAAATAAAGTCAAACACTCAAACTAGATTAAATTCTGAATATGAATCGATCATAAAATAGTGTCCTGACAATTATTTAAATGTGATGACAATTTTAGATCACAGCCAATTATCAACAAACAAGGTTTTGATAAATTACTAGCATTATTTACTATGTCAAAGCCAATGAGCCCGAAAAGGAATAGACGGCGTACTAGTTGATCTTATACATGAAAGTGCGGAGGCGTTATTTGATGAAGGTAACACGTCGGTAATAAGTGGACTGAAAATTTGTGCATTTGTAATCTTAATTATGATAAATGCCTACATAGCAGTTGTTACAGATCAATAAATATTTAAGAGCTATATAACGACTTACAGGTGTATTGGCGAAGGAAATTAAACTTAGTAGTGACAAAGAAAGTAATTGCATAAAGCGAGCGTAGTTTAAATTTAATAGAAATAAAAAAAATCGGTAAATTTCTTTTACCCGGAACTTCCCTCGCTAAGCATATTTCCATTTATTATGAATAGCAAAGTATACCCCAGTTTACTTTCGCACCTAGTCATTTAGTATCTGTCTTTTCCAAAATTTTTATTGGGCACCATCTTGTTCCACCATACTAATATTTTACTAGTGTCTACCTATGCAACACTTAATTTTTGGCCGTGATATAAAAGAAATTAAATAAGTAGTTTTTATGCGGATTTTTTAAGACCGCCATTTTGTACCGTCGTCATGTTCAATTCGTATACCAGTGAATCTCAATATCACATTCATTTTTGCTGCAGGCTTTGAAGTCATTGGAACAAGAAAATTTTTTTACGTTGATTATTTAGAGATTTTATTTGGCCGCCATTTTGTTTCGCCGTCTGGAATTAGTACCACAATTTTACTAATTTATCTCTATATCACGCTTAATGCTTGCCCAAAATTTGAAATTAATCTAATAAGTAGTTTTTCAGACTGATTTTTTAAATAATTTATTAGGTCGCCATTTTGTTTTGCAGTCTTGGGTTCACAACAAAATATTACAAGTTAATGTATCACTTGATATTTGTGCAAAATTTGAGGTAAATTGGATAATTTTTTTTTAGCAACAATTTTTAACATTTCACTAGGCTGCTATTTTGTTCCGACGTATTGGATTTTTACCAAAATATTACCAGGTCATTCCCACATAACCCTTAATTTTTTTCAAATTTTGAATTCAATCGGCTAAGTAGATTTTAGCTACGCCGTAAACTGACAGACAGATAGACAGACCAGTGGAACTGAGAAAACATATTTTTTGGGATCTAGGTACTATATTACACTAAATTAATCTAATAAGTTGTTTTTCCGGCTGACTTTTAAAATAATTTATTAGGTCGCTATTTTGTTTTTCCTGGATTGAAACCAAAATATTAAATGTTGATTTCTATGTAATTTGCTTTTAAGTAATTTTTTTTTTAATATTTCACTAAGCTGCCATTTTGTTCGGCCATATTGGATTTTTACCAAAATATTAGCAGATACATAATCTTTAATTTTCTGTGAAAATTTGAAGTAGATTTTAGTTACGCCTCAAACTGATAGAGACGGACAGACAGACACACCAGTGGAATTGAAAAAATATATTTTTTGGCATCCAAGTACACTAAAACAAAAAGATACGTAAAACCCAGAATTTTTGTTCACGATTAAAAATATGTCATTTGGCCGCCATATTGAATTGGTGCCACAGTTTTACAGTTCATCTCTATAGCACAATTAATTCTTGCACAAAATTTCGAATTAATCTATTAAATGGTTTTTAAGGCTTAATTTTTAAATATTTTACCAAGCAACCATTTTGTTTCGTCGTCTTGGATTAGTACCAAAATTTTACCAGTTGATTATTACGTATTATTTGATTTTTGTGCAAAATTTGGGGTACATTGGATAAATAGTTTCTTAGCAATAAATTTAAACATTTAACTAGGCCGCCATTTTGTTTCGCCATATTGGATTTTTACCAAAATGCTGCCAGGTGATCCCAATATGACGTTTAATTTTTGACCAAAAGTTGCAGTCAATCGGATATGTAGAAAGCATGTTTTCTGGCGTCTAGGGACCCTGAAACGTAAAGATCTGAAAAAATCTCGGAGGGTGATTTTTTACGATTTTAATAGTTCCTTTTTATGAGGGAAGTAAAAATTGCTTCAGAAATTATAGAGCTGATCAGTTATATCTATCTTTTCTTAATGTTAATCTTCCGGATTTTAGGTTAATAAAACTAACATGATCTTAAAAAAATATTATATTTTTATCATATTTATTTTGTAAATTTATTGTAAATATAAGGCACTAAGTAATAATGGGATGTTACAAAAAGAGTGAAAATAAAATTAACGAACAAAACCTTTTTTTACCTGTTTTACAATGGGTTTTCCATATTTACCTAAGGGCTAGTATTTTCATCCCCAAATAACTTTATTCTTCGAATATTTATTGGGGCAATTGTAACCATGGAAAATATCCACCAAATAAAATTATACGGAGATGAAAACAGGAGCCTTAAATCTATAATCGGGACTAACGCAGGGTTAACAAAAAATGTTTTTAAGAGGTAAATTGTTCAGGACAGTTTGATTGTTCAGTAACGGACCTGTGTGTTTAAATTTGTTTATTTCTAAAGATTCTAGTAAATTTAATGGTATGCCTTTCTTTTCTGTCTGTAAAACTTAAAAAAAAACTTAAACTTTTCTGTATGTAAAAATTGAAGAAAAGATAAACATAAAATTAAATTTACTAGAATCAGTAGAATCTTTAGAAATAAACAAAGTTAAACACACAGGCCTATTACTGAACGATCAAACTGACTTAAACAATTCACCTCTTACTAATATTTTTTGTTAATTTAGATTTAGGTAAATACGAAAACTCATTGAAAAATAGGTAAAAAAAATGTTGTTCGTTAATTTTATTTTCATTCGATTTGTATAATCCCATGAAGCCAAAGTGATGGCGAAGCATGTTATAAGTTAGCTTTCTTTAATAGAGTGGAAGTTTTAAGTAAAAATTGTTTTTTTCTACTTAGTGCTATATATCTCAGGAATTTCTACCAAGTATCGACCAAATCAATCCAGTAAATTTATCTATTTTGAGTTTGCTAGCGTAAATTCTCAACAGTAATATATCTACACACAAATTTGAATAAAAAATACCTACAAATTACTTTCTTTTATCCAATCTAGAGATAAGTAAAGAATTTTTTATAAAAATCTTAATTAATTTTTACTTAACAATATTTGTTTAGACCCTTTATAAAAATACTTATGAATACAATGACGCAATTACCGTGAGTGTGTACCTCAAAATTAAAACTATTAAAAAACGCTAAATTCATTTGGAATATCTCTAAAATTGTTATGTATAAGTATTATTTTGTCTTTTAACGGTTTACAAAGTACAAAAACCTTGATGAGCAATGATGAACAAGCTGTCGTATTTTTTTCAAGCAGTCAGCCACACAACCGTGATTGATATTGCTTACCTTAGAAAATTAATCATGACTGAAAAATATAATATAATACAGTTTTATTTAAAATATATACGTTAACTTCACCAATTATTTTGTTGTAATACAATGTGTGATTATAACATTGGAAAAGGTAAAGTATTGAATTATTTATGCTTGTTTTTTTTACAAAATTAGTAATAGAAAAAAGCACGACAAAAATTGCAAACTGCGTTCTGGCATATTTGTAAATAAATAAAATTTAATGAGGTTTTAATAAGATAGGAAGCACGGACGAAGAGATTGCCGGCAACTAAAATTACAAAAATAATAATATACTAGACTCTAATGATATTTTTTTAAAAGTCTATGCCTAATTTCTAAAACCTCTATGTAGTAATGATTAGGAAATTTATTTAAACAGTTTTGAGAAATATTAAAACTACTAAACAGACCTAAGTGATGAGGGTGATTTTGTTCAAATTAACATATTATGAAATATAATTGGTGCCAACAACATAAACGTTTTTAGATCGAAAAACATATACGATATAAACTACAAATAATGAGTAGACAAAATCGCAAACATAAATGACTCCTATACAAATAAAAAAATCTGTATATTGACGGCTTTACCCGGAACTACCCTCATTACGAATCTTTCCTTTTATTAGGAATAGTGAATTGTGCCCAAATTTTGTCATTTACCCCCGTATTCACTAAAAGGTTTAAGAATTAGACTAGATCTAATTGCCATGACAATTGAAACTATTAGTTCACTAGTTCTGTTTTGCATATGTCAATTTGCAATTGTGGCATTATACAAAAATTGTTTGTTTAATCGTTATATATGACATCTTAAACTTATAACTGTCAAAATTTTATGTCAATTTAGACCTGGTCTAAATTTAAACCTCCTTAGTGAATAAGGGTGTTTAAAGTTCATTCAAATTCAAGATAAAGTGCATGTAAACAAAAGTTATTGTGCGTGGGTTACGCATTTAAATAAATGTGGCCGATTACTATATAAGTTTTTAACAAACTTTTAAGGACGTGTTGCCCGCACAGTAACTTTTGTTTACATGCACTCTATCTTGAATTTTAATAGACTTTAGTAAAACATATATTGTCTTTTTTTTGTGATTTTAGGGGAAAAAGTTCTTTTGCATATAAAATTTTGCTTATCTGAAAACAAAAGTTTGCAAAACAAAAAAATTATGAAATTCGAACTTTTGAGGCAGCTAAATTAAAGAGTCTGCAAATAAATAGAAATCAAAATGTTTTTAGAAGTTTTTGATACTATACTTGGTTTTTGAGAAAATAAATGGCAAATTATGCATATATTCACACTAATTTTCTCAAAAACTAAATCTATTATCAAAAGACTTCTATAAACGTTTTTTGACTTTTATTAGCAGGCTCTTTAATTTAGTTGTTTCAAAAGTTGAAATTTCAGAATTTTAGAGTTTTGCAAACTTCTATGTTTGTCTGTATTTCGTACCCTGCATATAAAATGAAGTTCTTTTTTTAATTGATTTTATTTTTCAGATAATCAAAACGTTTTATGAAGAATATTTTTTCGCCTAAAATCACAAATAACGAAGTTGTCCATATGCTACCCATTTCTGACTTATTGACCATTAAATTATCTAAAATCTGCACCTCGTACGAAAAATGTTTAAATAACTTTTTACCTTACATTTTTATGCTCTCCAATTTACCTTAGAAAAACGGAAGTCTCTTCCCAAATCAAAAAGAAACTCACACTATCAAACGAAGTCTGAAGTATAATTTTCAAGGGTTTCAGCAATGTATTGATAAAACTATGATAGAACAGGATTCTGACATTGAAGACTTTGTAATTATCAGTTATCATATTATAGGTTTCATTTGGATATTTGAAACATGACCTAAAATGGCTAGCGAATGCCACATTGTTTTAGGCAAACCATTATCAGCTCGAAGAGCCTTAACATAAGACTAAAAATATCTTATATGACTTATGTGATTATGAGAGTGAGTTTTAGTATTTTTTGTTTTGTCCCTCCAAAATAGACAAAAATGGTTTGAAGCAAAAAAAGTACGTAATTGGTTGAAGAATAGAATGCTTATAATTTTTTTGGCCGATTTACCTATAAATTTTTTTTTCCATAAGTTCTGTCATTTCCCGAGCTACAGCCGACGTCCTCTATTTTTGGACCACCTTGTACAATTTTAATTCCGTTATGAAAAAATGTTTCTAGTATTAAAACATAAATAACTATGAAAACTGTATCTCTGCTACATAGCCGAAACGGATTACCGTATTCTTAAACAATAATAATTAATTTCAGTTTTAATGAATTTTAAAAAATAATTTAATGTAGACAGTGAAATTCACACAGTAGATACACATAGCTACAACCTACAATAGCGTTTATAATAAAGAGAAAACGGTCTTAAGAATTGGACGAGATCCATAAACTCAAATTTCGCGAATATGGTACCCCTGAGGTGCTCCTGATCCCGCTCGAAATTGCGCTACTTAGTCTCACACGCTGAACACGATCCTGTAAGTAAGACGAAATCCAGAGTAGGTAACGACCATGAACCGAATGAAATTTTTAGTAGAAGATTATGGCAGACGCTATCAAAGGCTTTCTTTAAATAGGTATATATAGTATTCAACTTGAAAGCCATTTTCAATATTATTAATAAGAAAGTCCTAAAATTCAGCTAGATTGGTTGTAGTTGAACGGTGTCGATAAAAACCATGCTATCTTATATTTGAATGTCTCAAAAAGCTTAAGTTATAATAGCTTCAATTATTTTTGCCATCACAGAAAGCAAGGATATAACTCGATAGTTTTTAATCTTCTTATGGCTTCTAGACTTCAAAATAGGAAGAATGGAAGCCTCCTTCCAAATCAAAGTGAAACTCACACTATCAAACGTCTGAAATATAATTTTCAAGGGTTCCAGCAATGTATCTTTACAGCTCTTGATACAGAGGAATTCTATCAGGCTCTGCTCCTTTATTTATATCTAAAGTGTCAATTTTTCTTGCAATTTCTTCAAGAGTAAAACTATGATAGAAAAGGATTCTGACGTTGAAGACTTTGTAATTATCAAAGTTGCATTTGGATATTTGAAAACATGACCTAAAATGGCTAGCGAATGCCATATTGTTTTAGGCAAACCATTATCAGCTCGAAGAAACTTAACATAAGACTAAAAATATCTTATATGACTTATGTGATTATGAGAGTGAGTTTTAGTATTTTTTGTTTTGTCCCTTGAAAATAAACAAAAATGGTTTGAAGCAAGAAAAGTACGTAATTGGTTGAAGAATAGAACGCTTTTAATTTTTTTTGGCCAATTTACCTATAAATATTTTTTTTTCCATAAGTTCTGTCATTAACGGTTCTCGAGCTACAGTCGACGTCCTCTATTTTTGGACCACCTTGTACAATTTTAATTCCGTTATGAAATAATGTTTGTAGTATTAAAACATAAATAACTATGGAAACTGTATCTCTGGTACATAGCCGAAACTGATTACCGTAGTCTTAAACAATAATAAATAATTCCAATTTTAATGAATTTTAAAAAATAATTTAATGTAGACAGTGAAATACACACAGTAAATACACATAGCTACAACCTACAATAGCATTTATAATAAAGAGAAAACGGTCTTAAGAATTGGACGAGATCCATAAAATCAAATGTCGCGAATACTAGCTAGCAGCCTGTAATAGATATAGACCAATTAAGGAATAATGTCACCAGTAATTTACGATTGTTTGATTTTTATGGGTTGCTTAAGTTTGCTATAAAATACAATTGATTTTTGTTATGGTCATATGGAGCACTAGCGAGCTTAGATTGCGCTACAAGAATGCTTTCCGTGCAACGAAGGAATTCAGAATCTATAGGATATAAACTAATGAGATGATATAATAATAGCAAATATAGTTTGAAGCATTAGTTAAAAAAAAGAAAGTGCCACTTTGGTAGGTCTAGAATCAATAAAAAAATGACTTTTAAAGAAACTAATGCAATATCAAATAATTCTGTTTTTATAACTAAGATGAAGTATATGAACATTCTCTGCTTAAAATATAGGTTCAGGAAAAGCTTCAATTTTATAAACATCCTGTGCAATCGTTGCTCTTTACTGACCGACCATACGCTCTAAATGCACTTTTCTCGGGAATTAACAAGGCTATCAAAATTTGATATATTGAAATTATTGAAAATATATGTCCTAGTAGAATAACTGGGAGAAAAAAAATGGGTTAAGCCTTACAACATTCTATATATTTATTTAAAAAATACTGCCTACGCGTTTCGACGCTTACGTCATCTTCGGGGCTAGACCTGTAAGCAAGGAATATTATTTATTTAATGTTAAAATGATATTAGGGTTGTTTACTAGGACAAAAAAATAATCTAAAATCCAAGTCATAAAACTACTTACAGGAAAATCCGTCACAATTGATTAATTAATCAACCAAATCACATATTGGCAATGTCTAAAAATAATAAAAACATATAAAATAGAACATAAGAATTTAAAAAACTTCTTGCAAAAAGGAACATTTATTATGATTTCCTAACAGAATAGGACATAACTGTGAAAAAAAAGAGGCAAAAAAAATATTCAAATTACGTTAATAATAAATAACCACCTTAGTTTTGAATTCGTAATCGGAATATAGAATACACATAGAACACTTATTTTTTATAAGCTGTAACTTCTAAAATCGGTCTTCTGTGAAGCCAAAGTTGTTTAACGATTTTCTACAGGTAGAATTTAAAATAATTTTTCTAGTAAATTCAGGACATATTGTAGCGGTAATATTATTAACAATTTTTTGTATATATTTGACTGACTCCTCATAAATAGCGCTTTAAATAATCTCATAGCAAATAATTCAAAAAGCGGTATCTGGAGATACTGCCGAACATTTTATTGAACCCTTAGTATCCACCGATTAAGTAAGATAAGATTGGTTGGAATATTTAGTAATGATAGCTGCATTATGGGCGAAAGCTTTATCCTGAATAAAACTAATGTAACTAATTTTCCGTTATTGCTGTAATTGTCACCTCGTTAACAATTCCGGAAGTGTTAAAAAAAATGGCAAATTGAAGTAAAATTGGCTCAATACGGTATCTAGTCAATATAATGCACCCAGAAATGTGTTGTTTGTTCTTTTTGTTGGCCAAATGAGAATTATTCTTTTAGAAGAATACCTATGCCTATTTACCACACCACTATTATGAAACCAACTCTAAGCACTCTAACATAGAACGGAAGCTTTCACGGCTTTGGTCAATTAAGAAATCATGGTCCTTTGGATTAGGCCGTTTCAAATTGGAATTACTATCCGACGTTTCGCCTTCAATTGCACGATACATCTTCAGGGATCTTTACACCATGAGATCTGAATACTGAATAAGCTCAAAGAGATTCCGGCGGGCTTTTATTTAGATTATTTTATACAAAATCTGCACATTTCCTGGAAAACCTTAAAGTAATCCAGTTGGTTTCCGAAGATATTTTAGTCACCTTAGATGTAGAGTCACTTTAAACAAATTTTCCTGTCAACGATCCAATTTCCATTATATCAGACATATTGGATTATAATAATCTTGATAAGAACTTAATAGACCTAGTGGAAGCTTATCTTATTTCTACTTATTTCACTTTTCAAGGAACTTTTTATCAACAAACTTCAAAGGCAGCTATCCGATCTCCTCTATTACCTATGATAGCGAATATCTTTAGGAAAGCCTTTAATGATATTGCTCTAACATCCTTTCCACAAAAACCAAAACACTGGTTCAGATATGTAGATGATACTTTTGTTGTTTGGCCTCATGGACAGAATAATCTCCTCATTGGGACCACCTTAATCACTAACATCATAATATCAAGTTTACAATGGAAATTGAATCTGATGGAACGATTCCCTTTCTAGATAGATGTATATGTTCAAAGAAAGGAAAATGGTACATCAGGACATTCTGTGTATTGAAAACCGACGCATACAAATAGATACTTTAATGCAAATTGCCATCACCATCTAGCACAAAATAACAGCGGTTATTAGCTCAGTAGTACTTAGAGCTATATCGATTTCTAATCAGGATTCTCTAACTGACGAAACTGACCGAAGCTCTCTTAAAAGATATGGTAACCCAACTCCGCCAATAGAAAATGATAAGGGCCAACGTTAGGTAGTGTTGTTCTTCCCTACATACATGGCACTACAGACAAAATACGACGATTACTTCGGCGGTCCAACATACGTATAATCTTCAATACGCATGAGAAGATTGGTCAATGCTTACGACCCCAGAAAGATATTGTACCTTTTCAATGTTTAGAAGTGCATGTGGGAGAAACATGACGCTTAATATCAAATAGACCTAAGGAACATTAACGATGTATCAGAAAGAAACAAATCTGATAAACAATCTGCTGTAGCTGAAAACCAGCATACCACTGTCATATTATAAATGTTATCGAAACCAAGGTCTTTGCATCGGTTCCAGGATTTTATAAACGAAAAATTAAAGAACCTGTTCATGTAATGGAAATTGGATCGTTGACAGGTTGCCTTAAGGTTTTCCACGAAATGTGCATATTTTGTATAAAATAATCTGTATAAAAGTCCGCCTGAATCTCTTCGAACTCATTCAGGGTTCAGATCCTGTATAGTAAAGATCCCTGAAGATGCCTCGTGCAATTTAAGGCGAAACGTCGAATAGTAATTGCAAGTTGACATGGTCTAATCCCAACAACCACGATTTCTTTAAACAATCTAAATATTTTTTATAAAATACTTGTATTGTTAACATATTATAAATGAGTAAAAATGTAAGAAAATTCAGTTATCTTAGCATGGTAACGCAGTTCCCATTTATGACATGAGCTTGTATGTATGGAGTAAGACGTTTTTTTCTATGACTATCAAATAATGTTTTATTACAAGAGCGATTTTAGTTAAAAAATGCTAGTGATTACCTATGTCGTTGATAATAGGCTTCATGCCCGTGGGTAATGATTTCATTACTCACGGACTGCAACCAATCGCAAAATACCTCCATCGTTTAACTGTTTGTATTGCCCAATACTGTATCTAATACCGGTTAAAACAAATATCTGTGAATGCCATGAAAAAACAAAAGAGCTTAATCGGTACGTCAGGCGACGCGACGCCATAATTTTATATACTGTCACATTTATATTAAAAATAAATTGTTTTGCATACATTTTTTTCTTAAAATTAGTTAATTTCTCTTAAAGTCAGTTTAAGCGATAAAGTGAGATTGATAGTACACCTCCAAACATTAATGAAGGAG